>JASVEL010010251.1:0-296993 GCA_032618575.1 Nicotiana noctiflora
TTAATTTAACAAGCAATTAGTATTTGACAAAATAAATTTGATTTGGAAAAAAGTAGTTTTAACTTTTAACAAAAGAAAAAAATGATTGGCCAAACGGGCTATAAATTAACATCGTCTCGTCTGCTTTAATTTGTGAGAATTATGAGTTTCGAACTCAAAATGATACAACTATACCTCTTTTCTATTTAATTTTGAAGGGGTTACAAAAATGATTGAGGAAGTATATAAATCCTCCATATAGGAAAATGACCTAAACCTTTTTCTTTCTTTTGCTTTTTTTTTTTGTTTTAAATGTATTTCCCAGTATCTTTTCTCGTAATTACCAAAAACAGATTCTTTCTGACAAAAATAGATTTAAAAAAAATGAGTTTATTCCTAGTAAGTAAATGGACGACAAAAACAGTTGATTGTGACTTTGTCGCGAGTTGCGACCAAACAGACCCGAATTCTTTATCAGTCTAATCAGCGTCTACGCGTTGCATTAATTTTGTGTCTTGCCGCACTTCCACATACTTTGGGTTGATTGTGATTCCTCATTTTCTGCTATCTGCACTTTCCTTGTATTTTTCTGAATTGACGCGGTAGGTTGTTGATCGTTGCTTCGTCTGTAATATAATAATACTACTAATTTCGGTTATTTTCTTGGATATTTCTTTTTCAAATCTTGAAAACCACATTGATGTAACCTATATTCCAAGTTGTAGCCTTATTAATCAGGAAAAAAAGCAACAATATTTTATTGAAGAACACCCACCCACATTGTGTTCGTGTTATGCAGATGACGACATTGACTTAAAGAAGTCTTCCAGTTTGAATAATATAATTGCGGAGAACTACGCGCGCGCGCGCATACACCCACGGCACAGCATACCACATAGCACCCACAGTGTGTTTGTGTTAATGCGTAAGAGAACCACACCATTCGTGTCTGACTCTTGTGATTAACATATATTAAATTAATTGGACATAACTGAAGCTTCCTACACAGTTTCCTGTCAAATGGGGTCATTAGTTTCTATATAAGACATTTGTAATTGGCAGTTGAACGTTACCTGTTGTCCATATTGAACAGGACTATTTCATTATTAATTGTTGTTTGCTCACTTCTTAATTGAACTTTGATGGTACAGAAAAGGAATATCAATCGGGATAGTGATGACGGCTCTGAGTTTTCAGCTTGGGAATCTAAGCGCCAACATCCTTGTACCCCGTATGTTGCTTAAAATTTCTGTCTTTCAGCTGTTTTTGTGAATTTGGATTCCGTTGTTCTGAATGGCATTCTTTCACAGGCTTTTTACGGGGTTAATGAGTTATTCTTCTCCACAAGAACTTGCACTAAGGCTGGAGCCCTCAATCCGAAAATGGGTATGATTGTATGCTCAAGAAAATGTTATCTTTTTGTTTGCTGAATGTTAAAGTCTTTGTGGAGGTGCAAAGGGACGTCATTCATTAAATTTTGCAACTTCTCAAGCCCTTTTTTGATTGGAAGATTTATTTGGTTAGTGAATTATCAGGTTAAAGCCTGGAATTCCTTGACAAGATATCTTCACATTTGTTGATCAAGTAGCACTTATGTTTCTGTAAGTTTTGCCTGCATTTAGACAAGTTACAAGTTTTTTCCTTAGTTTTCTTGCTACCTAAAGTGTTCTTTACCAATATTTAATCCTTTTTACCAGCCATCGAATATCTGCAGTATGTATCACAGAGATTCCTATTTTCACTCTTTATTTCTCCAACTTCTTGTTCTCCCCTTTTATCTGATTGTGTCTTGTTCTTCATTATTGTTATCGATTCGTGTTATTAGTGATATGATTCAGTGCTTGTTCAGCTATCAGACGAGACTAGTTCATGTATGTAATTCTGCAGGTATATGAGTGCCAGTGAAAATGTCATTCACAAGGCAAAAGCTTGAAATATTTCTGTTCAATTCCCAATTGGAGTAATTTTGAAATTTTGTTGCTATATGGAAGCTAAAAATAGCTATTGTCAAAAGAGAGAAGCAGTACTTTGTTTTATTTGATTTTTTTTTATTTTGATTTGTCTTATGTTAAAAGTTTCTGTATTTACATCGTTTGTTTTCTTAAACGGTGATAGGTGCGTGAAGAGATTGAGAGAACACTTCAATCAACCCTGAGGTTAGTTTTTTCCTTTAACCAAATGGCTGTTGATAATCCTGGTAACTTTTCGTCTGCCATGCTGATGTTTATGTCGTTAAAAATGATGTGACATTATTTTCTTTGTTTGTTGCAGATCCTCACTTAATGAGGAGGAGACTACTCAATCCAGGGCTATTCAGCTACATTTTGACGATACACTTCCTTCTACCCTTTTCACCGGTAGTAAAGTAGAAAATGTGGACAATAGGCCCATTAAAGTTGTCTTGCATGATGCTAGTTCCAACCAGAGAATAACATCTGGGCCTATATCTTCGGTAAAGGTTAGCGTGGTTGTGCTTAATGGGGAATTTAATCCCAATGATCGAGAAGACTGGACTGAGGAAGAGTTCAGCAGAGAAGTTGTTCGAGAGAGAGAAGGAAAACGTCCATTATTGACGGGAGATTTAAGTATTCAGCTAAGGGACGGTGTGGGGCATCTCGGTGATATCAGCTTCACTGACAATTCAAGCTGGATAAAGAGCAGGACCTTCAGGTTGGGACTGAAATTGATTAACCGTTCTGGTGAACTGAGGGTCAGAGAAGGTGTTAGCGAGCCCTTTACTGTGAAAGATCATCGTGGGGAGGGTAAGTTCCTTTTCTGCATTACCTGCCATATTCCTAGTAACCTATTGATAACTTCCTGCAAGAAAAGAGGACTGTTGGGCAGAAATTTGTGTAAGCTTTGCTATGTTATCCACTTCTACTTGTCTCAAGCGGATTAGATTAATCATTTCATTGAGATTTGATTTTAATATTGCTTTCCAGGCTTTGTCCTGTTATTAATGTCACCTTTTGTACGGATATTATTTTATTTTGCTGTTCCTTTGGTTTAGCTTGCAAGAAGCATTACCCTCCCGCTTTGGGTGATGAAATATGGCGGTTGGAAAAGATTGCAAAAGCTGGTGCATCTCACAAACGGTTGAGTCAGAAAGGAATATCTTGTGTGAAAGACTTCCTACGGCTGTATGTCACGGATCCATCTCTATTACGCGAGGTAAGGTCATCCTTAGTAAAATTTAGAATCTGTCTTTGGTCTTTTAAGTCAAACTTTTGTATTAACAAAGTAGTTGTTTGTGGTGTCATCTAACCTTATTCTTGGTACCTGTAGGTGCTAGCTTGTGGGACGACAAACAACACATGGGAGAAAATCACAAAACATGCGAACACTTGTGTGTTAGACAACAGTGAGTGGTACATATATAATGCTGGAGAAAGTATAGTACTTCTGTTCAACTGTATCTATAAGCTTGTAGGAGCAATTCTTGATGGACAAAATTGCCAGTCCTTAGACAAACTAGATGTATTTCAGAAGGTGCGTATCCCACCTAGGTAGTTATTTGTTTCTTGACACTATGAGTTAAGAAGCTGATAGTATTTCTTATAACTGCCAGAGGATGGTCGAAAACTTTAAGCGTCGTGCTTACAAAAATTTGGATCATCTCGTTCTCCTTGAGGACCACTCTTTTATTTGCCAAGCAGTCCTAGCATCAGATCTGCGAATTGGCTTTTCTCATATTTCTAGTTCAAGCCAGCAGAATATGAACTACCAAGTTGAACAAGGTACAAACTGTCAGATCACCTTTCTTCAGTCATAAATCGTTTAGGTTACCCTTTACTTTCCATTTTTTATTTCCTTTCTAATTTTTTTTGGGTTGGTTTGGGGGGGGGGGGGTTAAGGGTTGGGGTTTGGCGGACGGAAATATGTTACAGATAAGCATATCCATACTACTGTTTGAGCAAAAATAAGTTGTACTCCTGAAAACATTATCATTGTTTGGACTTTGGACCCAATAATAAACTTCTTTCGATGTTTTAAGTTTTAATCATCAAAAGAGAAAAGACCAAAACACCTGCATTTGCTTACCTGGCCCTCTTTGCGGTTGTACTGTTAGTCTAAGGTCTTGAGATCCAGTGATGTAATGGCTTTTGAACCAAACTTCAATGATGGTATGACCAAGAAAATGTGTTCTGCAGGTCATGTGGAGTTACTGAGTAACTCTGACTGTACCACAATTTCACCATCACTTGCCTATACGGTGCAACAAGATAGTCCAACTGCGGTGTCCATGCCTGAAAGTTTTTGTGGAATGCAAGCATTTAATTCGACCTTGGCAAGCAGTTTCTTGATCAGTGATCCCTGCTGCAGTATCTACCCTGGTGACTACGACTGGGGTTCCAGTGGTTCAGTTGAGTCACTAGGGATGACCGATTTTCTACCTCCCAACAACAATTATCAGCTTGGAACACCAGCGTTGCCAGGGAACGGATTGTTCACGAGTTCAAGCATCCAGCCAGTTTCTCCTGATTTAGGCTTTCACATCGCAAAGCGTGGAAATCCCAGAGCAATTTGGTGCACAATCTGTGCTGTCCTGAAATGGAAAACATTAGTTAAGCGAAAATGTGTGAAGATGGAAAGGCTTTTACATGTAGATATCTGAAGTTAGTTGGAGAATTTTACCAGCAAACTTCACCTCCATGTCTCAGCCTATTCTTCCAACCTTTCGGTATCTACGTCAATATAGCATCTAGCATAAGTGAGTAAATTGTACATATAGTAAGGGTTTTGTCAGGATGAAGGTGCATGGAGGATAAATTTGCTTGCAGAAACAATAGCAAGCATTCAAATTTATGCTACCCAAAATGCCATCGTCCTTCGAGGAGTTTAGTGCTAAACTCTTTATTAAATAATACTGTAGTGGTCTTCTTTTGTGTTTCTGCATCAGAAGTAATAACTGGTGCTAATATAAGAAGTAATATGAGATTATAATAATTAGATGTTGTGTCAATATTTGAATTATTTCATAGTATTATTTGCCTATGAAACATTTCTTCAGAAAGTTATTTATAGATTTCTAGTAATCAAAGAATGAAGCTCATGAAAGATGAAAACAATTTTCCTTCGTCTTCTTTGTGAATGTCTTAATTATTAAGGCAGAATATCTTAAGACAATCCTAAAAGCGCCGATTATTAGTTTCCTTCTCAAACTATGCCTAGTCCTAATTACCTTTATACTTAATAAGTGGATTAAAATACCCCCTCGGTCTACCACATGGCATAGCAAGTGGCGGCAGGCAGCTTTTGATGCGTGAGGATGTATAAAAAATGTCATCTAAGCAGGAATTAACATTTTCCTTTATTTTTGCCATCTTTCCCATGGCTATTCTTCCTATTTCTTTCTCTTTATAACTTCCTCCATTAAAGCACAACTAGTGTTTTTTTTCCCTATAGTTCTGATTTTTCTTCTTTAATTGCAAAAGTTCTTAGGCACATTTCTTCAAGTTTAAGAATGTTTTAAGATTTTTTGCCTTTAATTAATAGATTCAGAACAATGTGAAAGAAAACACACCAACATTTCGGATTTGAACTAACACAACTTATGATGTTCATGTTACTGGAAATGCATATATCTCTATGGAAAACACTTAATCGCACTCATTGTTTATATCAAATCAATGTATTTAACCTCGACAACTTCATATTAAAGGAGAATACATATCTCTTAAGCATATACAGGGCAGATTTACGGCTTGTTTGTATGGTTGTTTCATCGTATCGGATTGTATTGTTATCCCAAAATATTCGATTGTTTCATTAAAATAAATTGTATTATATTGTTAAATTCATTGTTCGGAACAATGAAAAGTCTCATTTTTTTTAAACAACTTATTTTGTATTGTGGGATTGTTTCCTATTTTTCTTTTTAATTATGCCCTAACTTATTTTCACAATTCTATTTTATCTTTTAGCTTTAGTTGCTATTTTAACTACAAATCTCCAACATATGACCTACTTTGTTTTTTTTCCAAAACTTTTTCCGCCAATGTTAAAGGTGTTTTGCCGCCTTCTGTTTTATTTTTTCTCCTAATTTGCTTTTAACTCAATACTTAGTTGTGCTCCTTTGGTTTGCCTTCTTCTGTCCCGCTCCTTTGTTTTGTTTTCTTAAGGTGTTTTGCATTCTTCTATTTTATTTTTTAAAATTATTTTTATGTATCATTTTTTTATAAATTTAATATTTAAATAATTGAGTGTAATTTAGTAAACTTATCGGTTACAATACAGTACGATACATCCAAATCAAACAGCAAAATATTATTTAACAATAACAAACAATACAATCTTCCAAACATTATATTCATAAATACGTTACAATATAATATAATATATTATAAAATAATGGAGAACAATGACCCAAACAGAGTGTTAGGGAGTACAACCCGAATCCCCTTCGCCCAAAAATTATACTGTATATATAAGGCACAATTTATTTTTTGTCTCTATATATTATATTTTGAATCACCTTGATATAGCATAGCTTAGTGGTCAAGGAAGTTCACGATCTTTTGAGATTGGTCCAATTCTCACTAGCCATAGTCCAGAACTGACCCTGAACTATAGTTTCAGGGTTAAAAATACCTTTCGTCCGGCTATCCTTAACGTTATTTTCTTGGCTCTAACATGCCACTCCAATTAACGGGCCATATTTAAAAAAAGGTTAATTACTAATTGCGTAGCAATTTCTCATTGGCCTATTTTAAAACAAAGAAAACCCTTTTACATACCCAGATCAGTGAACCTTGCCTGCCCCAAAAAACAAACCTACTCCGACCCGTAAACAAATAAAATACGGATTTCACCCACTCTAACCTTTATTCTACTCAGCCATCTTCTTCTCTCATGTTTAGGCGATTTCATAATCCCGAAAATATCTACACTTTATAGAGATTGAGTGGTAAAATATTCGTTAAAGTTGAAGTTGAAGTTAAAATACAGATTTTCTCTCATTCAAGTAAGATTCTACTGCTTTTGTGAATAAAATATATTTACGGTTTTCTTGAATCTGTCAACTTTTATTGCTTTTGAAGTTTTAAGAATAATCACTTGTTTCTCCCATGCTTTGATACCTTTGTTTAGTCAATTTCACATTGCATATGGTCTCAATTTATTTTGTGTTGTCCCAAATTTAGGGTTTAAGGGAATGGTCTTTGTTTTTTTATCCTTATGTGCTCCCGATTTAAATATTTTATGTTACTTAGTAATTTGTTGGTTGCATGTGGTCCATACATGTTTTATGTTTCTGGTAGAGTTTGAGAAATTGATTTCTTGTGTATTTATTCGTATGTGGTCTATTTTTTAGTGTCAATAAAGAATATTGGTTTTTCTTTTATTTTTCTATTTTTATATGTTGGATGGGTTCTTTTATCTTATTATTGTATAGCTTGTATATGACTTTTTTTGTAGAATGCTTGAGAAGATAGACTTGGTCTTTAATTATGGGGCAAGATGGGTCTTAAAGCCTCGTGTGATTTACATTAAAAACCTGAATCATGTGTTGTAAAGATATGATGTGGATATGCTTTCTTATATTGATATCCGTGCTTAATATACTGAAGTCCTTAAGTTAAGGGAGGTGAAATAGATTTTAATCACAGGTTCTTCAGGTTGATACTATGTGGTTGAGGGTGATGAGGACATTAGAAAATTCATACATGTATTATCTGCCAAGTTCAATGTGGTTCAGTTATTGTTGACATGAAGGTGAAGAACAAGTAATAGCTCCTAACGTTATGCAGTATAATGAACAAAATATTAGCACATTAGAGGTTAGTACTGATTATAACTCCTCTAATGAAGAGGGTGCTAGTGAAACTCATTCTAGTAATTATGATAGTGAGCAGTTGGAACTCTTCAGGAAGGAAATGACTAAAGAAGTCACTGAAAAACTAGAAAAATACAAAGAACTGCGAAAGAAAATGGGTTTTAAAAACTTGGCAGACGCTAAAAGAGTTGTGAAATTTTATGCAGTTGCTACTAGCAACGGCCTTAAGGTAAAGAAGAGTGAAACTACTAGATTGAGATATAAATGTGACGTATGATGTCCTTTTATGTGCAATATATCCAAGGATAAAAAAGATAAGAGATTTAAAATCAAGACCATAAACTTGGAACATAATTGTGACCCAGCTTATAAAAATAGAAGAGTTACTGCCAGTACGTTTGCATATCATTTCAAGAATAAAGTTCAAAATAATCAAAAGTACAAAGTGAAAGACATGAAAGTGGGTCTGGAGGATCAATTCAAACTTAATTTTAGCTATTCCACGATGAAGAAGGTTAAAATATTTGTGTTAGATAAATTATACGGAAGCTACACTGATGATCATGTAGAGGTGTATGCTCAAGAGGTGAGCGATAGCAATCCTAGATCTGATGTGGTGATAAACATATCCAAAGATGCTTTGGAACAAGAAAAAATAATATTTCTAAGAATGTATATTTACTTTCATGCTTTGAAAATGGTTGGTAAAGAGGATCGGGATATTTTATAGGTATGGATGACACTTTTCTAAAAGGAAAGTGTAAGAGAATATTACTTGTTGTTATGGCACAAGATTCAGTGAAACACTTTTAGCTCCTAGCTTGGCAGTAGTTGATAAAGAAACTAGTAGGACTTGAAAATGATTTCTAGAGTTTCTAAGAACTTTCTTGAATTTTCAAGAAGGTGAAGGAGTGACATTTATGTCCGATATGCAAAAGGTAATATCTAATTATTTTTTATCCATATATTTCTTTGTACTAGTTTGGCTATATGTTTAACTGCTTGTTTTTATTTTTGTAAGGTCTGCTTGATATTGTTTCTAATGTGCTTTCCAGTGTCAATCATAGATGGTGTGTTAGGCACATAAAAGCTAATTGGAGCAAGAAGTGGAGGGTTTTGGAGTTAAAGAAGTTGTGGTGGGGTGCTTGGAGCACAGATGAAGAGGAATTTACAGATTATTTGAAGTCCATGGGTTATGTAATTGTAGAAGTTGCTAAGACCTTAGTTGGATATCCACCCAAAACTGTTGTAGAGTATACTTTGACACAATTTGCAAGAATAACTTGGTGGACAATAACTTTACAGGATCTTTCAACAAATAAATTTTAGAAGCAAGACAAAAACCTTTAATCAACATGCTGGAAGAGATTATAGTTAAGGTAATATTTTGATGTTTAACTGTTTCTTTCATCTCTTAACTATTTTTCTACTTCTTAACTGTTTCTTTCATTTGCTTAACTATTTCTTTCATTTGTTACATATTTGTTTCACCTGTTAACTATTTTTTCTTTTTACTTCTTAGCTATTTTTTTCATTTGAACTACTTAACTGGAAGATGATGAACTCGTTAAAAATTCGTGAAGAAAAGTATAGAAACTGGAAAGGAGACATCAACCCATATGTCATGAAACTATATAGTGATTATAGAGCTATTGTTGCATAATGTGAAGTTAACTTTAATGGAGAATTTGGATATGAAAGTGATTGAAGGTCCAGAAAAGTATGTAGTGAACATGGAGTTGAAGAGATGTACATGCAAGGCATGAAACTTAACTGGAATACTATGCCCTCATGCCATCATAGCTTTACTCCATAAAAGGCTTGATCCTTTGAGTGATGTGAATTATTCCATAGAAGCTTACGTGATGGTTTATACGTATATGATACAATCTGTTAGAGGTGATAAATTCTGGTTAATTAAGTCAGAACATACTATGGAGCCACTAGATGTGCATGAAATGGTTGGTTGAATAAAAGTCAAGAGAACACGAGAAAAGAATAAGGCTAGGAAGAGAGGTTGTGGGTTATGGTATGCTTCAAGGAAAGGACTTATTATTTCATGTAGGTACTGTAGTGAACCTAGTCACAGTATCATAACTTGTCCATTGGTAATCTATAAATTTGCTTGTAGTTTCGTAATTTCAGTTCCATAGTAAACACATGCTTTATGTCTAATAGGTTTATAGTAAGCACAAGCATTTGTTCCAAGGAGAATGTTCTCAAACAGTGGAAGTTGTACCATTGACAACACCTCAAGATAGACTCCAAGATACAATGTTTCTTTAAGTAAACCACCAGCTTGTGAACCACCAACTCAACTGCCCAGTCAAGCAAAGAGATCTTCTCAACAGATCAGTCAAGCAAACAAAGCTATTTAGCACAAACCTGCTGCAACTAAGAAGACAAGAAAATAAGCTGCTACACCTTTGAACGTGCTAGTAGATGAAGACGATATTGATGATGTAAGTGGAGATGGAGATGATGATGAAGATTCGAATTTGAGGCCACTGGTGATATCTGAAGCTTGGACTATGCTTCAACAAAGAAAGTCGCACCAAAAACCTACGGTACTAGGAAAATTAGTTTAATTGGAGATGAAACTGGTATAAATTTGCCTACTAATCTGCCTTGTTCCCCCAAAAAGATGACTTGAAAAGGCAAAATAGTTGTGACTTCTAACCAATTGATAGCCGAAAAGAAAGCTAGAGTTGGCAAGCTAAAGTATAAGAGGGCCAAAACTGCCTTTAAGTAACAACCACTTCATTTAGATCCTTGAATGGTTTGTAATGAATGATTCAAACTTCACATTTTAATGTTATTTTGTGGTGAATCAGTTATGAATGTTGCTGTATTGATTCACTCCCAAAATATTTTTTGTTGATGGCCTTAATTTGTGATGAAATAGTGTAACATCATTTTTAAATTTTTATGGTTGTTAATTATCATGTCTTATGTCCTCTAGTTATTTATCTTTGATGAATCTCTTATGTGGTTGTTGCATAGTATTTTTTTAGTGAACTTCACATATGTTTCAAGTAAAATTCTAATAAGCTTATAATGTTTCTCATCTATTCATATGTTTTAGTGTATTACAAGCCTAAAACAGATGATCCAAAAAAGAGAGAGATTAAAATGGACAATAGTCAAAATTTCTTGATTGAACATAACAAGAATTACCGTAAAAATTGCATATTTGTGCATTAACAAATAAAAAACTAACTCAGTTGGATATATTTCAGTGCACCTGTAAATTTTTCTATTACATCTACAACAACAAAGTTGCTGAAACTGGATACAACTAACATTTAACACCCACACAACTTCATTTGACCAAATCATTACAATAAAAGAAAAATGAAACTACAACTTCAACACATGATCTTCACGGTAACAAAACAAACAAAAAATGCCCATGGCAACAAAAAAAAAATTCTATCATTTCAAATTTGATTCCCAGTTCGACACTTTCTTTTTCACGCAACTCATTGTCTTCAAATCTGTAACATTACTACCTAAGAATTCATCCAGGGTCTTCTTCAAATTGTTCTTTTCTTTACGAATGGAATCCAATGAAACCTTTTGAATATGGATAAGCATTGACACATGGGGCGAAAGTTATTCATCGAGCCATTCCCAATAACGACAAGCATTGTCTTCAGGACGAGGACATTTGAAGAATCTAGAACCACCATTCATAGGTGTTGCAGCAGTAAATTAGTTAGCAGTTGATCCATAAAAACATATGCGGGACTGACATGATTCACGAGAAGAAGTAGAAGATTCCGACATGATAGAGGACTCTGACTTGATTTTATTGAATTTGAGAGGCGGGAGATGAGGAATTTAGTCCGCAAAGAGGAGACAAGAACGATGACTAACAAATAAGAAATAATCTGTGTTTTATTTAAGTTATTTGTTTACGGGTCGGAGCGAGTTTATTTTTTGGGGTGGGTAAGGTTCACTGATCTGGGTATGTAAAAGTGGTCTTTTGTTTTAGAATAGGCCAATGAGAATTGCCATGTAATTAGTAATTAACCTTTCTTTTTCTTTTTTAAATATAGTCCGTTAGTTGGAGTGGTATGTAAGGAGTAAGGACCAGGAAAATAACGTTACGGATATCAATGACCCAATAGATGGATGAATGATATTTTTTTAATTCTGAAACAATTTTGACCGTTTTTTGTTGTTTGAATATCCTTTACTAAAATTTCGCCTCCGGCCCTCCGCCATTGTGAACTTGTATTCTGCAAATATTGAGTTATTTAAGGATTTAAAATTTAATGTAACTCCATTTGCTTATCTAGGATATATGGTGGACAAAAATATTTTAAGTTGGATCCATATGCCTAATAGATGAACAATTAGGTTAACTATGAGTTTAACATTAATAAGCATAATTATAAATAAACAAAAAAAGAAACGATTATTTTTTTCTCTAAAGGTCGATGGAACAAAAACAACCCCGATTTGAATTACAGCTTGAACTTCAACCCGGAAATAAAGGGGAAAAAAAACATGGAAAACATCATGTAGCCTTTCCCGCTGTATTTGAAGACAACCCGAAACCGGAAAGTTGATACATTACATCATGACCCGGGAACCGATAACGACTTTATCGGATCCAGTGGTACTTTTGGTAAATTCCATCATCCTTCAAGCCCAATAAAACTCACCCAAAAAAATATCTTCTCCTTTTGGAAAATCTCAAATCTCTCGAACGTTCTTCTGGCATCACAAATCTTTCCTCTAGCCAGATATTTTCATCTTCCCTTCCCCTCTTAAAACATAAATCTTCCAAGTCAATCTCTTCCACGCTTCACATTACGTTTCTGCCTCCATCTTTTTCCTCTTCACTTTCTCTCTCTTTAAATTCTCAAATTTCCGTAACCGTATTTACTTATGGTTTAACAGAATTTATTAGTTGGATGTGTGTACCTGTCAATTTTGGTACAATATCTGTTTTGGCATCAACTTTTGGGAATTTAGCTCTGGGTTAAAGACAACCAAAAACGGGTATGGATAGAGAAGGAGGATCCGCCGGATCTTGTTACTATTCAGTGCTTGGGATTCGTAAGGATGCCTCCTGCTCCGACATTCGCTCAGCTTATCGGAAGCTAGCTCTGGTATGACGCAGAGTATTTATTTTCTTCAATTAACTCGGAATTGAATAAAAAGTTAAACCTTTGTACAAATATATAGTGAGTACTATGTGAAAGTGCATATGCGAGTATATTACTAACACGCGTGTGATATTTGGGTGAAGAAATGGCACCCAGATAGGTGGGCAAAGAATCCGTCGGTAGCGGCTGAAGCGAAACGCCGGTTTCAGAAAATCCAAGAGGCTTACTCAGGTTACAATTGATTAATTTATTTACAATGATATAAAAGTAGTGTCTTTTGATGGAAGCCGTTGACATCCGCCTGTAGTTATTTTAGTTTGTTGAAAAATAAAATGCCCACCTTTTGAAGGATATTGACGGTCGTTAGTTCTCCGTTATTTGTGTTGGCAGTTCTCTCCGATGAAGACAAGAGGTCAATGTACGACGCCGGTTTCCTTGATCTGCTTGAGGAAGACGAAGTACGTAATTTTGATCTTTTTCCCAAGTAATTTTTAAGAAATTCGCAGTTTTTTACCTCACGTTCTGATATTGCCGCTACAAATTTTTACTAGTTCCACAATTGCGGCCTGGTGGCCGTGCTATCCTATTCAAAATTGTATTATTTTGTGAATAGTAGTAGTATTTTGTTTAATTAAGTGAATAATAATACAATCGAGATTATAAAATTTCGAGTTTATCTGCTGAGTCGTGTCAATTACTATTCAGTCTGAGGATTCCTATAACTGCTACTTTCTGTCAATTTCATGTAAGAGTAACACTTTTTTCTGTTAGAAAGAGACATTTGTCTGTGTTTGAAAGCTTTAATTGTACATAATTTTCCTTATACTTGGTGATATAATTTGTTAGACCTCCATTTTTTATAAAAATAATATAAAAAGTTATTTTTATTAGGTCTGCGCGCACTATTCTTTTTGTTGCGTAGAGAAAAAACAATTTTTTTTGTTGTGCAGACAGAATAAAACAGAAAGTGGCATGGAATTCCTCTACATTTTTATTAACTCCTTAATCTACGTTTTAAAAGCCTGCTCTTATTTTTTTTTACTTGACGTTAAAATGTTTATTTATTTTCAAAATCTGATGTAGTAAAATGTCGTCACCTAAAATGGGATGGAAGGAGGAGAAGTCCAAATTAATGTACAATGACGGGACAGTCGTTTAAATTTTACCTTGTCATCCCGCCGTTTTCGTCGTCTTACTTTAGGGTAATTATGAATTTACCCCCTAAAATTTGGTGAAATGGTATGCAGGGAATGGGTGATTTCCTGCACGATCTGATGAACAGAATGGATCAAAATGTTGGGGCGGCGGTAAGAGATTAATTAGTTACTCCTACGTGCATTTTTTAAGTGGATATTGCCCTCTGAAATATTGTATTTATTCTGTTTTTTTTTTTTTCTTGTTAATTAATTGGAAAGGAGGAGAGTATGGAGGATTTGCAGAGGACGTTCGTAGAAATGTTCGGTGGAGATTTAGCAAAGATGATGGATGGGGAAAATCCAACGGTTAAGAAGAGGGCACGTGATTCAGGTTCAAACATAAGAGCTGCTCCAAAACGCAATTCCACTAATTTCAATGTCAATGGCACCTCTTATCACTGTTAATTTTAATGAAACAATGGTGAAGTGATCCCTACAGCCCTTCTTTGAATTACCTGTACAGCCCTTTTGGTGTTGATTTAATGGGCTGGAGCCTGGATTAGATGAGTCATTGAGGAACTTAACTAGTTTACTGGGGTACGTTAGGCAAGTCAAAAAGACCTTTTTAGACTCTTCTAAGGAAGTTGTTTGGTGGCTCGCAAACTTTGAAAAAGTGTATTTAGAGGCCTGTTGAGTTGCGTAATAAAGCTTCTCTTTGCTTGAATATGTTTTTTGTGGTGCCTCTAAAATATCTGGGGCTTTACATGTGTTTTTGGAGTCACAATTGACTATACACATTTTATGAAAAAGTTTGTAAGCTAATGATTTCATGCATTTAAGGCTAATAAGTCTGAAGCAACAAACATTTTGCTACACTTAAGGTCAATAAGTCGAAAGTGAAAAATTGTATTTCAGGTGCACTTAAGGTCAAAAGGAATGAAGTGCAACAAATGTTTTGCTACACTTAAGGTCAATAAGTCTGAAGTGAAAAATTACACTTCAGATGCACTTAAGGCCAAATGGTTTTAAGTGCAACAAACGTTTTGCTAAACTAAAGGCCAATATATTTAAAATAAAAAATTGTACTTTAGATGCACTCAAGGCCAAAAGTCTGATGTATAACAAACGTTTTCATTCACTTAAGGTCGATAAGTCTGAAGTAAAAATTGCCCAGAAATAGATATTTGTTCTTCGAATTATAGCAATCAATATACAATTTAATACTTAAATTTACTTCAAATGAGCTAAAATTTAAAATATGCCCTCCAGATATCATCATGACAAACCTCATCATCAATTTGTCAAAAAAATAATAAATCTAATGAACTCATTTTGCAATTAAGAAAAATAATAAGAATAAACTCTAAGCAATAATAAAAAAGAATGCATCATAATAGCTCATCATTATAAAACATCATAAACTATATTAAAATATATTCACAATTACCATATAAAATCATTGTCACCTGAAGAAGGAGGGGGAGGAAGAGAAGGAGAAATAGACATGAAATTATTTAAAAAGTTGTTACAAGTTAAATCCTTTTTAAAAATTGAATATAGATTAAATGGGGGCGACCAAATAGAATGCTGTATGGGGTCAAATTTGACCATGTACGTCTTTACGTCAACGGGTACGCCCTCCAAGCGTATACTTCCTACGATAAGGGCACGGTTCAGACACGAGGGTGCGGACGATGTCATTTAGAACTGGGTGTCCTCGCCAGGAGGACGTCGATCTCGTTCAATACTTCTATTATTATTTCAAGGAAGGCCCCTCCTTATATAAAGGGGGCCTCCCCATTGTGACATGCATGAGTATTATTATTCAAAAATACAAATCTCTCATTCTCTCATATTCTCTCTCTATCTCTTATCTCTGACAAACAACTGTTCTTAAGTTCATCATCTTGCAATATTAGATCTATCGTAACTACATTATTCTTACATCTCTAAGCTTATTATATTTGAATACGATTTACCCTTTCATATTTTTTATTGTTTTAGCTTACAAAGTAACGTTTAACTTTTGAGCCAAACAATTTGGCACCGTCTGTGAGGATTTCGAGAATCAAAATTATAGTATCCACCTAGATATCAGGCAACCACCTTTCTCCACATCACACGAAAATAAAAAATGGCTGAAAATAATACCAGATCAAAAGCTATAATGGGGGTCACAACCAACCTTCTTGGTCCTCTCAACGAGGCCAGTGACGGTGTCATCATTAACACAACCCCAGCACCACGCCAGGCGCAGAGATCTCATCTTCCCCCTCCAAAGATCCAACGATCTTACACGACAAAGGAGCTTGCACATCTGCTGTTAAGGAAGCACTCTCGGTGGTCAAAAAGCTACTGGAAGAGTGGCTGACGAGCACCCTAAGTGGCTTGGTTGAGAAATCACCACAAGGCAATGTCAGGTCTGTGCCAACGGTAAGTATCACCAAAGCCATAGGCGAACATGAGGAGACACGAGTAAACAATCAACCCATCGAGGCGCAGACCGGTGATGGCACACTAACTGTCATCCTAAGGAAGATGAAAGAGATGGAAAACAAAAATAAAGCACTCCGCGACTAGATAAAGGAACACCACGAGAGGGTCGACAAAATCCCAGAGCCACCAAGTTGCTACCAAAACGCGACGTGGGAAGGTTCGTAGAGAAGCCATATTCTGAAGGAGCTGCCCCTTACTCTATCCTAAAAACCTTCAAGATGCCTCCCTACTTGAGGGTGTACGACGGAACCACAAATCCCGAGGATCATTTGATCCACTACGTCACTGCCGTGAAGGGCAACGACCTATTGAAAGAACAGGTACCGCCAGTGCTGCTAAAGACGTTTGGCGAGACGTTAACAGGAGGGGACTTGACATGGTATTTCCAGTTGCCTGCTAAGGTAATATCAACGTTCGAGGAAATGGCAGAAAAGTTCGTCACCACCCATGTAGGTGCGAAGAAAGCGGAAGCAAGGGTCAACGACATCTTCGCCATCAGACAAATCACAGTGAATGGCTCAGGTATTTCCTAGCCAGTTTTAACAGGGGGAGGATGAGTCTGCCGAATATGTCAGAAGGTATGACAGTCACCTCTTTCCAGAACGAGCTAAGCAGGGACGGCTCGAGGGCAACCAAGAATCTGTTGAGCTTCCTCATGAAATATCCCCTACCACGTAGGAGGAAATCCACAATGCCTACTGTGCCGAGGTACGGGCGGACGAGGATGATCTCAATAGGACGACTCAACGGCTGACAACAATACACTCAAAAACAAGGAGAGATCAGCGCAATGATGGACATCGAGAACAACTTCCACGCTCCAACATAGATCGACATCAGCCGTCCACCAGATCCTCCCATCCATTGCCCAGACATACGGATGTGTTACAACGACACGTCGCCCCACTCCGAAACGAAAGAGGTACACCCCCTTATTATCCGCAAATAACTTTTGCGTGTCTCCTTCAGAAATAGTGTACGCACTGGAGAAGCTCGGCACCAAGGTGAAATGGCCACAGAGGATGAAGTCAGACCCCGCCACAAGGAAATCAAACGTCCTGTGCGAGTTCCATCAGGAACAGGGACACAACCCGAAGACTACATAGGCCTACGGCAAAAAGTAGTGAGGATGCTGAACCAAGGATACCTAAAAGAGTTACTCAGCGACAAAAGGAAAAATCAACTTTGCACGCGAACGCAAACAATCCCGTGGGCCACCAAAGCCGCCTTCCCCGACACGGACGATAAACATGATCATCGGTGGCGGCAACGACTTAACGATCAACCACATCAAGTTCAGCAATACTCACAGACTGAAGCGGACCATCTCCCACGAACGGTATGATGACTTCGAAGGTATTATCGCCTTTGATAAGTCTGATGCCGACAGTTTGTCTTTCCCTCACTATGATGCTTTAGTTATTACTCTACATAATATTGATATGGGTGTCAAAAGAGTCATGAACGACGACAGAAGTGGCACAAGTATTATCCACCCAAGGGTCCTTGCACAAATGGGACTCGAGGATACGATAATACCGTGCTGCATAACACTGATCAGTTTTAACAATGCGATGGATCAGACATCCGGAGAAATAACACTGCCCGTCCTTGCGGGAGGAGTCGTGCTGGAAACAACTTTCCACGTGATGAACCAAGAGATGGCGGACAACATCATCATAGGGCGCCCATAGATACACGTCATGCGAGTGGTCCCTTCAAGCATTTACCAGGTGGTCAAATTCCCTACCCCATAGGGAATATTCAGCACTAGGAGAGAGTCACGCACCGCAAAAGAGTGCTAAAAAATAACCCAAGATTGCGCCCACACCCAACAACTAAGAGGGGCAAGCGCGGAGACATAGCAATTAGTCGTGTCGGGGATTAAAATCGACCCGACAACGGATGCCATCAAAGATCCCGACGTTGTAGAAGCATGTAAAGCGACAGTCGAAGACCTCGACCCCGTCCAATTAAACGATACCAACCCAGCAAAGAAAGCCTACATCGTCCACGGCTTCACCGACCTAAGTAAGTATCATGAATTCCTTACTACCAATGAGATCTATTTGCTTTTTCCCATTCAGATATGTCAGGGATTTCGCGAGATATCGCTACCCACAAATTGAATGTCGATTCACTACATCCGCCCGTACGGCAAATAAGAAGGAAATTTAATGCCGCAATCAATGAAGCGGTCAACGAGAAAGTGGACAAACTACTCACCAACGGCTCCATCAAGGAATCAAAGTACCCTCAGTGGTCGCCAACATTGTCATGGTTAAAAGGAAAAACGGGAAGTGGAGGATGTGCGAATATTTCACCGATCTAAATAAAGCATACCCGAAGGATTCATTCCCACTTCCCCACGTCGACCAATTGATCGACGCCACCGCAGGACATGAATTGTTGAGCTTCTTAGATGCCTACTCCAACTACAATCAAATCATGATTGCCGAGGAAGATCAGGAGAAGACGACTTTCATCACCCCACCAAGGGACGTACTACTACAAGTGATCCCCTTCGGGTTAAAAAATATGGGGGCTACGTACTAGAGACTGGTCACCAAGATGTTCAAAGAGCAGCTCGGTAATACCATGGAAGTCTATATCGACGATATGCTGGTAAAGTCGACAAGAAAAGAGGATCACATCGACCACCTGAAAGAAGCCTTCGAAATATTGAGAAGGTACGGGATGAAGCTGAACCCCGAGAAATGTGTTTTCTACGAGGCCTCAGGAATGTTCTTAGGATTCCTCGTATCCCAACGAGGTATCTAATTTAACCCATACCAAATCAAGGCAATAGACCCGATACCTAAGGTGCTGAACAACAAAAAACAGGTGCAAAAGCTGACAGGGCAAATAGCCGCCCTATCTAGATTCATCTCACAATCCTCCGACAGATGCCACAAATTTTTCAATGTACGGAGAAAGGACAATGGATTACAATGGAATGAAGAATGCATCAAAGTCTTGAGAAAACTGAAGGCGAATCTTCCCTCACCTCCACTACAGTCCAAAGCAAATCCGGGCGAGCCCCTGCTGGTATACCTGGTCGTATCAAAGGACACCGTCTGTGCAGTATTGCTACGCGAGACTAAAGGTACGCAATCCCCTATTTACTATATTAGTAAAACCCTAGTGGACGCCAAAACACGGTATCTACACCTTGAAAAATTACCCCTGGCACTGGTCGTAGCTTCACGGAAGCTCAGACCCTATTTTCAATGCCACCACCTTCCCCTTGAGAAGCATCCTACATAAGCCTGAATTATAATGCATGCTCGCCAGGTGGGCCATAGAGCCCAGCGATCATGGTATCTTGTACCTCCCTAGAACCGACATCAAGTCGCAGGTCCATGTCGACTTCGTGGACGACTTCAGTGTAAGGATACTACTAGAGGCGGAACAAGAGGCACATCGTTCCCCCTCTAACACCGACCTATGGACTCTCTATACTGACAGTGCCGCTAATGCCTCGGGATCAGGATTGGGACTTGTCATCGAAGTCCCCACGGGCGAAATAATTCGCCAGTCCATACGATACCCTGAGATGACTAACACGAGGCCAAGTACGAAGCTGTTATTGTAGGTATAAAAATAGCCATCAAGTATGGAGCTTGCCGACTCGTTCTCCATTGCGACTCCCAGCTCGTGGTGAACCAGGTCACTGGGACTTACCAAACCAAGGAGAAGAGATTGCAAAAGTACCAGGCGACGATCCACATATTAATGACCGAGCTCGACGAGTGCCGCTTTGAGCAGGTTCGTAGGGTGTAGAATGCCGAGGCGGATGGTCTAGCAAAACTAGTCGTAGCCACTGAAATCAACAAAGAAAGCTTGGTCAACCTCCTCCATTCAGCCATTGATCATACGGAGGTTCTCTCTTTAAATTTGACTTGGGACTGGCGCAACCGGTTCATGTCCTACTTGCATGAAGAAACACTCCCACCTTACAAAAAAGAAGCCAAGAAGCTCCGCGTACAGGCTGCCTGATATTGCCTGATAAACCACGAGCTCTACAAAAGGAACTTTGGTAGACCCCTGGCCAAGTGCCTAGGTCCTAACCAAACAACACCGGTACTCAAAGAAGTGCACGAAGTCCATTGTAGCGCCCACACAGGTAACCGCACACTCATGCGTTGCTCAATAGGGGTCGGCTACTATTGGCCAACTATGAATAAAGATGAGGCAGAATATGTCCGCCGATGCGAACAATGCCAGAAGTTCGCCTCCATGATACACCAACCAGGAGAGCCCCTCCACCCAGTCACTTCCCCGTGGCCTTTCATCAAATGGGGAATGGACATAGTCGGTCCACTACAGGCAGGACGAGGAAAGGTACGATTTCTATTAGTTTTAACTGACTATTTTTTCAAGTGGGTAGAAGCAAGTGCGTACGCCTAAATACGCGAATAGGAAGTCATCGCTTTCATATGTAAGAACATCATCTGCCGTTTTGGCATCCCCAAGGAAATCACCTGCGACAACGGGCGGCAGTTCATTGGCGAGAAAACAATCGAATTCTTTGACAATGACATATTAAGCGAATACTCTCCATTCCATACCACCCCTCCGCTAACGGCCAAGCAGAATCAATCAACAAAACGATATTAAACATACTGAAGAAGAAGCTCGAAGACGCCAAAGGGTTATGGCCTGAGCTACTACCAGAAGTACTATGGGCAAACCAAACCACTCCCAAATCCTCTACGGGAGAAATGCCATACTCACTGGTCTATGGAATCGACGTTGTCATACCAGTCGAAGTCAGCGAACCAAGCCTTAGGTACTCGCATACAAGCGGAGCTGAAAACGACATGTAGATTTCAAGAGCTCGATGGGGCCGAGGAAAGAAGAGAAATGGCTCACATAAGAATGGTGGCCCATAAACAATAAGTTGAAAGGCACTACAACAAGAGGGCCAAGATACGATCACTCAAAGTGGGTGATTGTGTCCTCAAAGCCAAAACATTGGCATCAAAAGACCCAAGTGAAGGAAATTTGGGCACCAACTAGGACGGACCATACAAAATCGCAGAAACGACAGATAAAGGGGCATTGCAACTAGAGACAATGGAAGGTAAAACGCTCCAAAACAATCGGAACATCGCCCACCTCAAGTATTTCCATTTCTGAAAGACGCCTCCGAGTCGTACTCTTTTTCCCTTGCCTGAGTTTTGTCCCAATTGGGTTTTCTTGGGAAGGTTTTTAACAAGGCGGCAGAGGAGATGCTTGGAGATACTCACGAGGCAAGTTTATCACACCAGCTACTCTGTACGCCCTCCCGACTGGCATGACAAAGGGACTGGATTGGCATGATCTTCAATGTATGAAAGGCTAGGGCCATCTCCGATGTATGAAAGGCTACGACCATCTCCAATGTATGAAAGGCTACGACCATCTCCAATGTATGAAAGGCAACGGCCATCTCCAATGTATGAAAGGCTACGACCATCTCCAATGTATGAAAGGCTACGACCATCTCCAATATATGAAAGGCTACGGCCATCTCCCATGTATGAAAGGCTACGGCCATCTCCAATGTATGAAAGGCTACGTCCATCTCCAATGTATGAAATGCTACGTCCATCTCCAATGTATGAAAGGCTACGACCATCTGCAATGTATGAAAGGCTACGGCCATCTCTAATGTATAAATGGCTAAGGCCACTGTCGTAATAAGTCGACCCAGCTCGACACAGTCGAAGTCACGTACATAGCTACGGCCATATCTAACGTATAAATGGCTAAGTCCACTGTCGTAATAAGTCGACCCAACTCGACCACGGCAAATTATCTCTACACAGTCGAAGCCACGTGCATGGCCACGGCCATCTCTAACGTATAAATGGCTAGGGTCACTATCGTAATAAGTCGACCCAGCTCGACTACGAAAAATTAACTCGACACAGTCAAAGTCACGTACATGGCCACGGCCATCCCCAACGAATAAATGGCAAAGACCACCATCGTAATAAATCAACCCAGCTCGACCACGATAAATAGAATAACTCGACAGCAGTCAAAGTCACGTATATGGCTACGGTCATCTTTAACGTATGAATGGCTTAGGCCACCATCGTCACTAAATCGACCTAGCTCGATTGCGACAAACAAAATAACTCGACAACGGCCGAAGTCACGTACATGGCTACGACGAGTACACAAAATAAAAGGTACGAAAAGAAATAGCAAAAGAGTAACTTCTATTATCATCAAGAAAAGTATACATGTACAATGGGATCTATTCACAACCCCACAAAACAGCAAAAACAAAATAAATACAAGTCCTAGCACGCCGTGTCATCCTGCCCATCGTCGCCCGCTGGTTCATCATCCTTTCCACTGCCGCCCTCAGTTTGATAAGCCCCAAAAATCCAGGACCCGGAAGCCAGACGGTTAACATCTTTAGAGTTGTAGCCCGTTCTGTCTGGGGAATCGAACTATACCCAAAGGCTTCTCGGGCAACCCGAACTAAACGATTCTGGTCCTCTACCTCCTCCTCAGTGACTCGACCTATAGCAAGCAACTTCTCAAACACGGCCAGCTTGGCTTCAGCATATACTCACATGTCCCGCTCCTCGCCAGGCACGTCGTCATCGGACCTAGACGCAGCAGCCTGCTTAAGAGCCTCAATTTTAGCTGCTTGGCATTGAGTTCGATGGTTAAGGCATCGACCTCGGCACGCAAATTAGCTGCCTCTGCCGCTACCCCACGATCGAGCTCTAATTCATCCTCTTTTGACTGGAGAAGAGTCTCCAATTCAATATTTCAAGCCAAGACGGCCATCAGCTGATCATCCACCTGCTCCAGCTGATCTACTCGTTGCTGCAGCCGAGCCTCCGATTGCTCCAAGCCCTCATGAAAAACCTGAAACTGTGGGTCCTGAGCGAATAGGTCCACCGGCGCCTGATGCTTGGCGTGGCACTCCTTGTACTTCTTTGCCACCCTCTTGAGGGTGGCAGCCTTCTTCTGCATTCGCCGACCCCTCTTTATATCCAAAACCAGGGTCTAAAAAAGAGACACAAAGACAAATTAGCATGCACCAAGTTTCACTTTATAAAAAGAAGAACAGAATATACGTGCAAAGCCGCACCAGCAACCCTTCAGGATAAATCCATGTCGTTAACATATTTCAAACTCTCACGCTCAGCGGCCGCACACAGCAAGGTCATATATGTTACAGCCTTCTCGCTATGTTGCAATAAGTTATATCCACTTGGGATCAGAATCCGGCATTTAGGCCCATCCGTCGTCATCCCCACGCGGGCTCCGTCCCTCCTCGATGCATCTGTTTCCGTGGGGGCCATCTTAGGTTCTGCCCTCTCCTCATCATCTGCCTCCTCAGCAGTAGCCGACGTGCCACACTCCGGAACACGTACGTGGGCGGTGTCAGGAACTACCCTTCCCTGGGGAGCCGACCTCCTTGAGTGGACGGCATCGGCCATCAAAATTGACCTCGACTCCGGACAAGGCTCACTCACCCCCTCGTCCTCTATGGCAATCCCCTTGCCGAGCATCAACTGGTGCCTCTTCCGCTTCGACGGTTACTCGCCCTCACAAGTCTCCTCCACGGGACGACGGAATGGTGGTGAAGGAGTCGCTTCGCTTGTGGACTCAGCCACAGGCGCAGCCTCAGGTTGAGCAACCTCTGGGACGCCATCACTGGGAGAGTCGACCAGAATTAGTCCCCACCACAGACGAGGCTATGACGTTCTATTTCCTCCTCCTAGGGGCGCTCCGATTTGCCAACATAAAATAGGTCAAGCAACGGAACCTAATGAAACCTCCAGACCATGGTCAAGAAGTTACCTGGTTGGTCATATCGATCACGGAACGCGGACCAGGTGCGACACTCCTCCGCTAATGGAATTATCCTCTCCACCCATGACCTAATATTTTCAACGGATCGGGGTGGAGAAGCCCTCGCTGCGAAAAGGAGAGGCAAACGAAAAGAAGTTATAATGGTTGTACGGTCAAAGATTGCAAACATTACTAAATTCGAGTAAAGATACTCACGTTCTGGATGCCACTTCTCTGGGAATCCTTCAGGATTCTACACCAGGTGTTCCGTCCTGATGTAGAAAAACATACGCCAGAAACGGCGGTTGGTCTTGTCGTCGGCCTTGACCACCAGGCCCCTCGTGCCACGGCTCTTTAGTTGCAGCATATACCCCTCATATAGCCAGGGCTAAAGAACTGCAACAGGTGATGGACCGAAATGCTAAGTCCCGCCTTGGTCGCATAGGTGGTCATAATACGACACACCTTCCAAGTATAGGGAGTGAGCTAAGCCGTGCATACGTTGTAAAAGTGGCAGAGCTCCTCCACGAGGGGATAAACTGAGAGGCCGTACCCGATCAAGAAGGGTAATTGTAAAATGTGCAATATCACGACCGGTGCACGTTGATATAGTTTGTCCCGACCGACTCCATCACCACATGGTTTGGAATCTGATACGCCTCCCTTAGGTCGTTCAAATGTAATTGAGGTAGCTTGGCATGGTCCCAATGGGGAGTCAGGCTCTTTGTCGGGAAATCCCTGCGAGCGTGTATCTCTTTAGGAAGAATATTATCCACGCTGAGAGGGACGAGGGGTTTCTTTGCCTTTTCCCATCACCACCTGAAGATGGTGGAACCCTAGATGGGGTATCACCTTGGTCCTTTCTACTGTTTTGCCCGCGTTTCGCCATAATAATATTCTATATGAATCAAGTTCCGATAACTAGAAGGGTGGTTTCAATAGAAACGAAAAAGTTTAAAGCACGAAATAGCGGTTTTTGGAAAAGAAAATGAAAAGGGGAGTAGAAAAATTTGGATGTTCGAAAGATAAAAAAGATTGAACCTTCCTCCTATTTATAGGGCTAAAATACACGAAAATCGAAGAGGCATGATTCAAAATGGGCAAGGAAAACTAAAATGTCAAATCGCCTCCTGAAACGTCTCGGGAGCAGGTATAATCATGACGCATGCCAGCGGTGACATCATTTTGAAAAGTACACCACGTGTCAACGGATCGGCAACGACATATATTTTCCCTACTCACATCATCACCCTCATAATAAGGTTAAATTCTCCAAAGACGACGTCGGCATTTTCGCCCATTGAAGACATCTACCTTATACGCCTCCAACGAGCAGAGGGACTAACTGTACGAGGTCAAATTTGACCATGTACTTCTTTACATCAACGGGTATGCCCTCCAAGCGTATACCTCCTACGATAAGGGCACGGTTCAGACGCGAGGGTGCGAACGACGTCATTTAGAACTGGGCGTCCTCACTAGGAGGACGTCGACCATGTTCAATACTTTTATTATTATTTCAAGGAAAGTCTCTCCTTATATAAAGGGGACCTCCCCATTGTAACATGCATGTGTATTATTATTCAATAATACAACTCTCTCATTCTCTCTTATTCTCTCTATCTCTTATCTTTGACAAACAACTGTTCTTAAGTTCATTATCTTGCAATATTAGATTTATTGTAACTACATAATTCTTACATCTCTAGGCTTCTTATATTTGATTACGATTTACCCGTTCATATTTTTTATTATTTTAGCTTACAAAGTAACGTTTAACTTTTGAGCCAAACAAATGCCCGTGGAATTTTTACAAATATCTTTGCATCGTTAAATTTGGGGTGAGTGGTTTCTTTTAGCTTGTGAATTACTAGCTTTTTATTCAAGTTTAATCTTAAATGTGATTAGTAACATCCGATTTTGATCATCAACTATTAGTTGTTATCGAAACTTATTATGCTTATTTACTCAAAGTTAAAAATCTGAATGACTTTTTAAGATGCATTACAAAGTCGAAGAGTGGAATACTTTAAGTATGAACCATTGGCTGCCAATAAATCATTGACTCATTCTTCAATTCTTTCCGTTTGATAGCTTATCATTATAGTGCTTTTCTTTTTAGCCTATCTATTATAGTGCTTTCCTTTTTCTCTTATTGCTCGAAAAAAAGCATATTTGGCTAAACTTCTAAAATTCATTTTTTTTGAAAAATGTTTTTCTTAAAAATATTTTTTTTAAGATACTTTTTTGTGGAGAAACATTTTATATCTGACTAACTAATTTGATTGAACTTTTGAACAATAATTAATACTTAGTTAAACTTTTAAAAAGGTACTTCTAAGTATAAGTTTCTCAAAAGTATATTTAAAAACATACTTTTGAAAAGAAGTTATATTTTTTTGTTGTTCAAAAATTATTTTTGCTTATATTCTGAAATATATTTTTATTTTTAAAATTTTGATCAAATACCTTAAATTTAACCACAATAAAAGTACTTTTGGCCCAATAAAAATATTTTGATTAAAAGAAAAACTCGGCCAAAGGGACTAATAAAGTGATATAGAATTTATACGAGTTCTTGTGGTGTCACTAGAGAAAAAACAAATTAAAGAAGGCGTAGGGCTGTCACCTGAGCAATGATTGAGCAAGAGAGGCAAGCGGATGGTTCCTTGGAGAAAGTAATGGATAGGAGAGAGGAAACAATTTATTTTCCTTAAGCAACATATATTAGTTATATGAAATATTTTTTTTTTGTATTATAATCTTATGAATATAAAAGTGTAAGATATGAGTATATAAATATAAAAAATAAAAAGAAGATGACATAATTAATGTCGATTGTGTGACAAATATCATAAAACTTTAGAGAAAAAAGCGTGTGTAGAATTAGAAATTAAATTAAATATTTAAATGTAAGGGGAAGACGTGTAACTTGGTAGGAAGGGTGAAATGACACGTAGCCAGACAATGGATGGTGCACCTAATGATCGGCTTTTGGAGTTGATAATTCATTGGTGGTCGGAGAAAAGAAGAATGAAATACATGGTTGGTCATAAATTTGGCACAATATATTAATCTCTCCTGTACATAATAAATTATTAATTTTTTTTATATTTATCCAAAATAAGTATTCATTTATATAATTAAAAATTTTTTAATTTATTTATTTAAAATTATTCTTATGTACGTAGCACTAAAAATCTTTAACTCCTTATATTAATTATGCTGTAACATTTAATTGAGAATAATTCAGTTCAACTAATTATTTTTATATAAAATTTAATATTTTCTTAATTAGTGTATTCAAGATAAATTGGTGATTTATTATAGAAGGAAGTACTAGTTTCAGTTCGGCATCATATCTTTGCGATATTTATTGAAAATCTCATATCTTCGTTAACTTTTTGCGTATCACTTCTTTTTATATGTACTAGTATATATACCCGCGCGATGCGCGGAGAATATTTATTATTTTTACACTAACTACTTGCAACAAAATATTAGTCTAAAGAATTAGGCCAAGAATAAAAATTTACTCAATTTATGAATTTATATTTGCTAATAGTAAAAATAAAAATTGGGGGAAAAAGTGAGTGACGAATTAAAATTAAAATTAATATAAGTAAAATAAAATTAAAGGGATCCTTCTAAACTTTTATTTATTAATTTAGCTTATGAGTAAGTAGCAAATGCTAGATGAAACGTCATTGAACAATATATAATACCTTCTTTTTTCACGATCTCAAACCTTAGCATCGTATTCATTTCTTGGAGAATATTTTGGTAAGTTATACTGATTACAACTCATGAGGAAGAGGTTTTTTTCGAAAGAACTGAAAAGTAAAATTCGAAAGAAGAAAGATATAAAATTTTATTTCTTTTTTGTAGTGAAATTTGTAGGAGACCAACAACATTGAGCAAATAATACAGCAAAATAAAATAACGAAGTGGTCTCAAACCATCCCTTCACAGTGGCATGCCATATAAGCTCATTACAAACTACATGGCTTGACAAATAAATATTACTTGTACTATTTGCTGGTACAAAACTACAAAAGCATAAAATTTATTAGTCTAACCAAAAAAGCATTTCAAATACAAAATTAGTTTGAAAATATCTTAATTTTATTACATAAATTATTCAGAGTAGAAAAAAAAAAGAGAAAAAAAATTGAGAGATTAACCTGAAGGTTTGTAAAATATTGCAAGGTTAAAATCTGAATATATAGTATTCTACGTAGGCATATATTTAGTGAATGTTAATCACAATATTATTTTACCATATATGTCATTTGATTGTCAATAAATTATTCACTTCTATGTATTAAACATGAAACTTAAAATATGAATTAAGTTTCTCATATTAATATTTGTCTTCAAAATGTAAACAATTAAAAGTAATAAATAAAGTAAATATACAGATTTAATTACCTAGATTTAATACACACGCAATCTTAATTTTCTTATGTAGCATTATTATATTTTTCAAATTTCAATATGAATAAACTAAAATGTTACCTTTGAATTCAAATAATTTACTAAAGTATTATACATGTACTACCAGATTATCTCAATCTAAATTTAGACTCATATATCTATATGTTTTCACATAATAAGTTTTGAATGAATACCTTCCAAATCGAATTTAACTTTTCTTTGTTTCAATTTTAATTTAAACAGTAATAATTGATTAAGATATAATTAGTTTTAAAAAAGATATTATTGAGTTTGAATGGCCCTTTAATTACACTATTGGTAAGGTTTAAAAGCATAATGAGTTCTAAACATGCATAAATATAATTAGCTTTTAAATCAAAAATCTTTATTTCATGTTAAGAAATGAATGTATCAATTGATGAAATATGATAAACACCATGAATATTGTTTGGCATAAAATATTATCTTCTATACGGTAATATATTTGAATTGCAATATTCTAATTTTCATATTAGGAATAATTTTACATGAATAATCTTTGTAATATATTGTTATTTCTTTATGATAATTTTAGACCCATATATCCATATATAGTTATGTATTAATTTTAAATGATATTTATCTTTCCATTCTAATTTAAACAAACGGTTAAGAAATAATTCTTTTAAAAAATTATACATTGTGTTTGAATTACCCTATAATTATGGCATTGCTAATGTTTAAGAAATACTAACAAATAAGTATGATTAGCTTTAAATTCAAATTATAAACCTTATTTTTAATTAATTTAATATATCAATATGATAAAACTCACGAATATTGTTTGGCATATATTATTTATCCCTTATATGGTAATATTTAAATTGTAAATATCCTAATTTCTACATAAGTGATAATATTATATGAATATTCTTTGTCATATAATATTAGTCCTTTATGATAACGTAATTACACACACTTTTAGTTCATGTATAAATTTTGTATGATAATTATCTTCCCATTCGAATGATATTTGGTTAGGAAATGGTCAAAAAAGATAGAATTGAGTTTGAATTGCCCTATAATTAAGGCATTATTAAGATTTAAAAGCCTGTTAGAAGCTAAATATAGTTAAATACAATTAGATTTTCAATCGCCCTGTAATTATGGTATTAGTAAGGTTCATTTTTTGTTAAGAAATCAATATATCAATTAAAGAATCAGATAAAATTTATCAATATTATTTATTATAAATATGGATAATCATTCCCTTTGAATGTGGGATTTTTGTTTATTTCTCTAATCAAATGCACCACCAAAATAGTAAATATGTATTAGCTTAAAATAATGTCAATTAATATCTTTTTAAAACTAATACAACATAATAACGTTCCATAATGTTAAGCCAAGTGGTTTTTTAAATATTTTGTGTATTTTATGAAAAGTAATGTCATACTTGATTTTTTTTTTCAATTTTCAAACTCAACAATCCTTAATATCTTAAATAAATTTATTTACCTTATTTATATTTTAACTTTCCCATAATACAAATAGTCATAGTATGTTAAAGCATCTATTCTAATATTTTTATTATTTTATTATTATAAATTTTTAATTATTTTTTTTACTTCCATGTTTTAAGCTAATATAGAAAAAAAACTGATCATTGAATATTTTTGGACCGAAATCTGTATGTTAAAACATCTATTTAAGGCATCTTAATAAATTTAGTTTCCACGTGTCAATTAAACATGTTGCCAATTGGCATTCTAATAATTTGACACTTGGCATATATTTAAGGCAACTTCTTTGCTTTAATATATATATATATATATATAGATTCTATATTGGATTGGTTTGCCACGATAAAAAAAATTAACATTTCATGTACTTTGATTCATTAGTAATTGTTAAATTTATATCTAATAAGCACATTTTGACAACATAGATATTTAATACATCTAACCTAAAATTGAAGTGTTAAATAAAGCTCCGTGCCAAATAAATTGTCGATTGTATTGGTTAAAATCTGACCACACGAACGCGGTGACCACGCCCCCGCTCCTATCATCTTATGAAAAGAGTCAACAAAGTTAACTTCATCTCGTCATTGCTATATTTGAGATAAGTGACGAGGCTAAGGCCTCTCCACGACGAGAAAGCTTTCCCGATCCCATCGTAATAAGTCATAGCAAGTACAAGAAGTCTTTGGACTATAACGAGAAGGAAAAAGAACTGAAAAAGGGGAGGCCTCCTACTACTACTTCTCCATCACTCTAACAGCTCGAAGGGGAAAAGGGCTCCTGGAAACAGGATCCCATATCCACGGAGAAAGGAGGAGCTCCATTTTTGAACATCTAAGAAGAAAGCATTAAACGATTGTAACCTCATGTCCCTCTCTAAAGAGAGGCAAGGCACAATTCTATCATGAATAAGACTTTTTGGTATTTTGTATGTTCTATATTTATTACAGCTACTAAGTCTTTCGATCCAGTATTAATTATCATTGACTATGATATATCACTTCATCTCTTTTGATTGATTTGCTTAGAAAGAGTTTAACATATTTTGAGTCAAACAATTTGGCGCCGTCTATGAAAATTTCTTGGTGAAAATACCTAGTCCTTCCTGGATCAAAGCTAAGGAAACAAAAGAAGAGAATCCAACTCACGCCAGGTCCGAAGGCAGCGCGCCAATGAAAGAAAAATCGAACGTGTTAGCAAGGGACAAAACCCTCTACCCTACCGGACTCGAAACACAAAGCAAGGAAAGGGGTGCTGCAATCTATTCTCCCCCTCCTTTTAAAAAAATAGAAACAACCTAGATCTTCCCGCTCAGCAACATCTTCAAAAGAAACAGCCAAGTCAAGCGAGAAACGGTGACACACATACAACACAGATCCGAGTAGAATGCTCGTGCCTAGCACTCATGGCGTGGAATGATCAACGCGACCAATATCTACCGAATTGGGACTAGGGATAAGGCCTTCACCATCAAAGATTGGTTCGGCCTCATTCAACCTCAGACGGGCAGTTATTTCGATAAAGCTCAAAATAACACCCTTAAGTCTAAGGCGTTCACCATCAAAGATAGGTTCGACCTCGTTCGCACTCAGACAGGCTGTTATTTCGATAAAGCTCGAAATAAACCTCTTAAGGCTAAGGCCTTCGCCATCAAAGATAGGTTAGACCTCGTTCGAACTCAAACGGGCTGTTATTTCGATAAAACTCAAAATAACATCCTTAAGTCTAAGGCCTTCGCCGTCAAAGATCGACAGGTTCGACATCGTTCAAACTCAGACGGGCTGTTATTTCGATAAAGATCGAAATAACACCCTTAAGGCTAAGGCCTTCACCATCAAAAATTGACTGGTTCGACCTCATTCGAACTCATACGGGCTATTATTTCGATAAAGCTCGAAATAACATCCTTAAGACTAAGGCCTTCGCCATCAAAGATAGTATTAACCTCATTCAAACTCAAACGGGTTGTTATTTCGACAAAGCTCGAAATAACACCCTTAAGGTTAAGACCTTCGCCATCAAAGATTGGCATGTTTAACCTCGTTCCAACACAGACGGGATAATATTTTGATAAAGCTCAAAATAATACCCTTAAGGCTACAACCTTCTCCATCAAAGATCGACAGGTTCGACCTCGTTCGAACTCAGATGGGCTGTTATTTCGAGAAAGCTCGAAATAGAACCCTTAAGGCTAAGGCCTTCGCCATCAAAGATAGATAGGTTCTACCTCATTCGAACTCAGACGAGCTTTTATTTCGATAAAGCTCGAAATAACATCCTTAATGCTAAGTCATTTGCCATCAAAGATAAACAGGTTCAACCTCGTTCGAACTCAAATAGGCTAATATTTTGATAAATCTAGAAATAACACCCTTAAGGCCAAGGTGTATTGGGAAAAGGTTTTTTATGACGTGGCAAGACACGTGGAATGGTCAAAGGGCTGACGGGCAATAATTAAATAAAAGATGCGGGAAGACAAATTAGATACGGGACGTAATTCAGCTATGAGTCTCGTACCTGTTTAGAACGGAATGGGATGTAATTCTAAAGATAAAAGATACAGAAAGCAGTTTAGACACGTATCTCATATCAATTCAAGACATTCAAGGGCAACAAATCAAAAAACATTTAAAACATGGATCTTAAGACAGAAAGAAGTCCAAATTCAAACATTAAATACCTCATACGTTGAAGAATTGGCATTTAATAGGAATGATTGTGTAACGACCTATTCAATGTCATTTATTACTCATAATTATGTCATTAAAGCTTAGGTTTCATTCTTTAACCTAGGATAAACTATAAAAGGAAGAAGTAACATCATTTGTACGACACAATCAACTATTGAAAGCATACTGAAATACAATTTTTCTTTATTGTTCATTCTAATTATTGAAAGCCTATTACATTCTTTGGTCTCTTGATTATCAGTAACCCGATTTCTCTCTTATTTTCTAGTTTTAATCGAAATTCTATATTTTGATTAAACATAAGGCCTTCGCCATCAAAGATAGATAGGTTCAACCTCGTTCAAACTCAGACGAGTTTTTATTTCGATAAAGCTCGAAATCACCCTTAAGGCTAAGGCCTTCACCATCAAAGATAGGTTCGACCTTGTTCAAACTCAGACGGGCTATTATTTTGATAAAGCTCGAAATAACACCCTTACGGTTAAGGCCTTCACCATCAAAGATATATATGTTCGACCTCGTTCAAACATACGGGCTGTTATTTTGATAAATCTCGAAATAACAGCCTTAAGGCTATGACGTTCGCCATAAAAAATTGATAGGTTCGACCTCGTTCGAACTCAGACATGTTGTTATTTCGATAAATCTCAAAATAACAAAATAAAAATTCTTTATCCATGGTCATAAATGCGGGCTTTCGCCGCTTACATCTGGCCCAAGCCAGTCAATTGATAACAAAAAAAGGGCAAAAAGAAAGCAACAACAAGAAACAAAAAAATGACAACCGGCAAACGAAATAAAATAAAAACAAAGTACAATTTTTTCGTCACTCGGCACCAACACCGTCATTGTCATCATTATCTTCATTTTGCTTATCATCATCACCACCTGCACCCCCATCAGTGACGGTGCCCGCTTCCCACAAGTTCCTGAAAATGTCTCGCTAGGCTTCGGCGTAGACCCAAAGCTCATAAGTCTAGCGAGGAACAGCAGCACGGGACGGTCCTGCATAGGCCTTCAACCACCGATTCTCCTCCTCTATGGACCGACTCGATCTGACAAAATCGAACCTCCTGGTCAATCATGTTGATTCACTCCTTGAGCCACGCCTCCATAAGGGTCACAATCGCCCTCTCCGATTCTTGTTGGGACTTGAGCACGCAAATAGTCTCTTATAGAGTTGCCGCCTTTGCTAGAGCCTGAGAACAGGCCATATCAATACGCTCCAAGCCGAAAACCTTGCTCTCCATAGTAGAGAGCTTCCCTCTCCATTCGGTGCTTATCTCCTCAACTTGAACCCGGCGTTGATCCATCTCCAACAGCATAGCCCCCAACTTGCCTTGCAAGTACTCGCACTCGGCATTGACCCCTTTACTCAATTCAAGCTCCTCGTCTTTGAGGTGCAGTCGCTCTTTGAGCTCGCTCTTACTATGGACCGTCCGCAGTAGCTCCTGATCCCTTTTATCCAATTACTCACCTAGAGCCTGGTTATGGGGGTCCATCATCTACCGTCCATGCAAATCGAGACATCAATTGCGATAGCGATGGTACTTCTCCAGCAACTGCAAGAAAATCTTTGACTGGATGTTGGCCCCATGGATGCTTTTCACCTCCACCAGATACGTCTAAAGAATGGAAAAGCAATTAAACAGATATTAACTCATACAAAGGGAAATTTCAAAATAAGAGACGAATACGACATACCCTCAAACCCGTCATGGCCACTTCATTCTTCAATTTGGCGTAAGCGACATTCTGCAAGGATTCATTTTCGACTTACGAACACAACAAGCTAAGTTGAGAAACCAAGTTGTCCCCCTGTGTCAAGAGATTCAGATTAGAAGGGATATCAAGAACGCGAGCCGACCCACCCACATGAACCCCCGAGTGAGTGTGGCCCTTCTCGAACATCCTAATATCATCACGATCCAAATCAGATTCAGACTCATATTTGTCGATCATCGCACTCTTCCCCCTTTCTTCTGCTGAAGGAAGGACACGGCCAGCTGCATATAAAGAAGGTGCACCAGAGGTCACGACGGCGGCACTAGGGGCCTGGTTCTCTGCTCCGGAAGGACGTTGATCATCACCAATAACCAGAACTCTGAGTTGCATCATTACAACAACCGAATCTTCCGGACATTGGCTACCAGCGCCAACTTCTGCAACTGATTTCGTCTTAAAGGGAGACATTGTAGCAGCATCATCTCCCGGTCCCGTTGGGGAAGACTCATCCAAATTGATCACAGTCAAAGGCGCCGTCTCGAATGCCACCCTCTGTCTTTTTGACGTCCCTTCCTCTTTACCGTTTGATGGTGATCCATCTGCAGGACAGACAACACCGAATGTAGCTTCCCAAGAGATCGCCCTTGTTGGGTGGCCAGAAACGGAGATTTGATTGAAGCCGCCCTCGACAAAGAACGAGCATCAGGTACTGCACTAAGATGAGCAGACGCAGTCGCCCAACGAAAAGCTAGCTGAGGAGCCCTAACTCTTCGCACTCTCCCTGACAACAAAAAACGACGTCCAAAAGGTAAGACCAATACAGAAAAAGATAGATAGAAAATAAGGGCATTATCTCACCTGCAAGGGGCCTACGTCCAAATTTCTCATAAAAGGTCGACCAAATATGAACCCCCGCCATATGGGGAAGGATGGCTTCAACCCATTCTCGAATCCCTTCCAAAGGCAGCAAAGACAACTTCTCGGCTATGAAACAATGAAGTAGGTTAGTACATATAATAAAAGGCGAAAGGGTAGACAAATCAAGTACTACATTGATCATAGGCGCACTTACGGGCAAAATTCCATACCTTAGGAAAGCCAGTCGGGTCAGCCATGAGGTGCTCGGTCCGCACATAGAAAAAAGTTTTCATAAAAGTGACGATTGGTCCTGTCGTCCATCTTTACCACTAGTCCTTGCGACCCCCGAGGACGCGAATGGATCATCGAGCCTCGAATAAACTAGGGAGAAAACAGGCTAAGCACATGGCCCATGGTAACCTCGCGACCAACGAGCTCTGAATAATTGATGAATATTAGGAATAACTTGTGCAAATATGGGGAAAGATGGGCATGATATACCTCATAATAACGGCAGAAACCTACCACTAACATAGGAACCGGGAGCGTGTACCCTACGAGGAAGAGGTAGGCATAGAACATACACAATTCGGGACGTTCAATTTGAACCCGGCCATCTTTCCCCGTTGGTACCATCTTGACAAAATTAGAAATGTCCCATTGTTCCCTTAAATTCGCTATCCCTACCTCCCCTATGGGGGGAATATCCCCCGGCTCCACCCCACCATCAGCACTGACATCCACCACACCCCTCCCCAGGTTGGGTAAAATTTTATCTACAGATGGAACCTCTCACCAACTCTACGTCTCCGGTAGCCGGATCAAAGTTCTCAACTGCCCGTGGAGCAACATGAATATTATCACGGGAAGAGGCACCTGCCATCTTTAGCCAAATAAAAGAGAGAGAAAGAACTCAACGGGAGAAGTGAAGAAATCAAGGATTGCTACGAGCAGGGGAGTAAGACAAAACTAGAATTAACAGAAAATGAGATATCCTATGAATTTTTTCAAGATGAACAATGAAGTGTGAAAAGCAAATGACAGGGTTTCCCAATTTATAAGAGGCATAAATTCCCCGAGCTTGAAACCTAATGGTCGTCATTCAAACCCGACGGGAAGCAAAACGGTTCAGATCCTCGGAATCGTGCGTCATAATGACTGTTTGCACGAAGTAACGCTTCATTTACCAATCAACGCTTCAATTTCGAAACTGTCACAACTGTGCGCGAGTACTAAAAGGACACTCCCAAATAATTTGGAAACTCACAATGTGATCAAGGAACAGAATGAGGGTCAGGTTTTTTCCGATTACATTGCGCACATAATTCGTTCGTCGAAGTCGATTGTGACGACCCAAAGGGTCATCACTTGTTTATTTAATCATTCCGAGCTTTTGAGGTCTTGAAAACCTCATTTATAGTTGCCTCGATTTGCGTGCACAGTCCGGGCACAAAGCCGGAAAAGATTTATGTTGAAATATGTGAAATATGTGAAAAAGTAGAAGAATTTTGATATTAATATTGATATGGTTGACTTCGGTCAACATTTTTGGTAAACGGATCCGGACCCGAGATTGGATGGTCCCGAGAGGTCCGTAGGAAAATATGGGACTTGGACATGTGTCCGGAGTCGAATTCTGAGGCCTAGAGCCCAAGTTATGAATTTTTATGTGAAATTGTTTTTGATGCAATTATTAAAGGAAATAAATTGATAAACATTGGTATCGGGCTCGTATTTTGGTTCCGACGCCCGGTACAAGTCTTAAATATTATATATGTGATTTCTGTAAAGTTTGGTGACATTTGGATGTCGTTTGAGATGTTTTGGACCTTGAGTCCCAAGTTTGAAAGTTTTGAAAACTAAAGGTATGAAAATCATGCATTTGAGGCTCGATTTGATGAAAACGAGGTGATATTGGCGACGTGATCGCACGAACAAGTTCATAATGTGTTTTTGAGGTTATGTGCATATTTGGTTTGGAGCCCCGAGGGCTCGGGTGAACTTTGGATAGGCCACGAGATCAATTTTTCATGTTAGAAGTTGTTGTCTGCAATTGGTCTGCAGAGTTCGCAAATGCGAACAATAGTTCGCAAATGCGAACTCCCCACTATTCTGCAGAGTTCGCAAATGCGAACAATAGTTCGCAAATGCGAACTCCCCCCCTATTGTGTCCGTGTTCGCAAATGCGAACAATAGTTCGCAAATGCGAACTTGACCCTTCTGTGCCTGTGTTCGCAAATGCGAGCTATAGTTCGCAAATGCGAACCGGCCACTATTCCGCCTGGGTTCGCAAATGCGAACAATAGTTCGCAAATGCGAACTTCCCAGCTTTGCCTTGGCTTCGCAAATGCGAAGAAATGTTCGCAAATGCGAACTTCCCACCCTTAGCTTATTTTTCAAACTCCAGAAATTGGTCGGGGTTCGCAATTGCGAACCCATGTTCGCAAATGCGAACACAGAGACCTGAAAAACACGAATTTCAGTTATTTCTTCATTTTTCACAAAACCAAAACACCCATTTGCGACTCTTCAAGGATTTCTTCTTCATCAAAACGATTGTAAGTCACTTTTTACTTAATTCTTTCAATTCCTAACATCATTAAACATGTTTTTCATTAGAAATCAAATGTTTTCATGGTAAAATTCTTGTTTTTGGTTAGAAAATAGGTTTTTTCATAAATTGGGGAATTGGACCTCGAATTGAGGTCCGATTTTGAAACAAATTATATACATGAACTCGTGGGGGGATGGGTAACCGGATTTTGGTCCTAACCCCGAATTCCGACCATGTGGGCCCGGGGTTGAAATTTACTATTCATGGCAGAATGTTGTAAAAGTGGTATTTGGTATTAAGAATTAGTTTGTCGAGTAGAATTGATGATATTAAATCAATTGTGTATAGATACGGTTGGATTGGAGCCAAATTGAAAGAAAAGACATTTCCATGGATTGAATTGTTCATAAGCATTCGAGGTAAGTGTTTGTTCTATCCTAGCTTGAGGGAATAGGATTATGTGCTATGTGTTATGTGATCGAGTGCGGTGTATGGGCTGTGGTGACGAGCATCCATACACTGGCGTCTAGTATGACCGTGAGTCGTTGGAAAATGATATTTTGAGATATATTACAGGTGAATTGTTATTGTTCTCCCTTGTCGGGACTTGTTGTGAAGATAATTATTGATTGCCCTTGCCGGGACGGTTCATGATTATTGTTTTCATTCTCTGCCCTTAATCGTGATTGTTATTTGGGTGAGGAAGAGTGATAATGCACGAAGCGGTGATGTTGTGCCATGTTTATTTATTTATGCACGAAGGGTTAATGCCGTGCCATGTTTATTTATCGATTATGCACGGAGGATCACGCCGTGCTCTGTTATCGAACCACGTACGAAGGATCATGCCGTACTATGGACGCGAGGACGAGAGTAAAAGCACGGACGGTGATGCCGTGTACTTTATTTGTTTATTTGGTGAGGATGAGAGTAAAAGCACGAGCGGTGATGCCGTGCAATTGTTTGCTATTCCTTGACTTGATATTACTTGTTTTTCCATTATATTTTATTTGGGCGATGCGCCGTGCAATTGTTTGCCATTTCTTGACTTGATATTACTTGTGTTTCCATTATACCTTGTTTTCCTCGTGAACTTATTTGATTGTTATTTGGGCGAGGAAGAGTGATAATGCACGAAGGGTGATGCCGTGCCATGTTTATTTATTTATTTATGCACGAAGGATCATGCCGTGTCCTATTATTGAACCATGTACGAAGGATCATGCCGTACCATGGATGTGAGGATGAGAGTAAAAGCACGAAGGGTGATGCCGTGTACTTTATTTGCTTATTTGGTGAGGATGAGAGTAAAAGCACGAAGGGTGATGCCGTGCAACTGTCTGCTATTTCTTCAATTGATATTACTTGTGTTTACATTACACTTTGTTTTTCCTTGTGAAATTATTGATTGTGCTCCCCATAGCACGTTCCCTCCCTTGCTATTTGTTTTGTTTAGTATTTCTGTTATTTTGTGGTACATATGTATATAGAACTGCACAGGTTTATGTGAGTGTCTGGTCCTAAGCTTGTCACTACTTCGCCGGATAACGTCCAGCTTAATGGCAAAAAAATACCGTATCTCCTCTGACTTAGTTTATGTTCCCAATTGTGACTGATATCCATTGGTATTAGATATTGGACTGCTAGCGATGGTTGGGTTGTTGCCGAGGATGGTGGAGCTGTAAAGATGTTGGGCGCAGTCCCAACTGGGAATACTTAGGAGCGAGCCTCATAGGGTGTTCCGAAGAAGTTAGCAGTCATGGTAGGTTGGCCTAGAGGAATATTTGGACAACTGATGGGAACAGTGGTTAGAGGATTTCAGTATGATTTTTACCTTGTGATTTGTTATTTCCATTTCGATAAAGTATTCCGCATTTATTTAATTAAAATTGTGTTAAAAACAGGATAGTATGAATACAATGGCTTGCCTAGCTACCACGAGTAGGCGCCATCACGATCCCGATATTGGGGGAAAATCCGGGTCGTGACATAACCGACCCCGATGAAGGGAGGGACAAACTATATTAGTCAAAATCTGACCACATGACCGTGGTGGCCACGACCCCACTCCTATCATCTTATAAAGAAGTCAACAAAGTTGACTTTATCTCGTCATTACTACATTCGAGATAAGCGACGATGCTAAGGCTTCTCCACGACGAGAAAGCTTCTTCGATCCGACAGTAATAAGTCATGGCAAGTACAAGAAGTTTTTGGACTATAAAGAGAAGGAAAAAGAACTGAAAAATGGGAGGCCCCCTACTATTTCTTCTCCATCACTCTAACAGCCCGAAAGGGGAAAAGGGGCTCCTGGCAACAGGATCCCACATCTACGGAGAAAGGGGGAGCTCCATTTTTTAACATCTAAGAAGAAAGCAAAAACGATTGTAACCTCCTGTCCATCTCTAAGGAGAGGTAAGACACAATTTTATCATGAATAAAACTTTCTGATATTTTGTATGTTCCATATTTTATTGCAATTACTATGTCCTTCGATCCAGTATTAATTATGATTGACTATGATTTATCTCTTTATATCTTTTGACTGATTTACTTAGAAAGAGTTCAACATCTTTTGAGTCAAACATCGATGTATTTTGCAAAAAAAAATAGAAAAAGAAGAAGAAAGGAGTGGATTCACCAACGATGCTACAAGATCATGAAATGGTAAATCTTATATTTTCCGTAGTTCAAAAAGGGTAAAGCACTATTCCTTCTTGTTCTTTATATTTGTCACTTTAATAAAATATGCGTCGCAAAATATTTGGCACTTCAAAAAATTAGAAGACATTAATATATTTTCTTTTTCACCCTTACTATTTCATGAATTTGAAAATCAATAATTTTCATTTAAAAAAGAAATAAGAGTAACGTAGTTAGATACCACTTTTCGGTAGAGCCCCCTCTCCCCTACCCCAAGAAAATATGCCTAATTGATGAGTGATGATTAATAAGTCCTCGAGGTTCTTGTCTTTCTCGGTACTAAGTGCTCAACTTTGTGCACTGAAACCATATGTCCTGACCACAAGGCCCACAACTACATATCAAAATGATGTGACCTGAAAATTGTAACTCTGCAAGTTCCAGACCCACATGTTATTCAAGTATACGTCTGTCCATTTTAATTTATATGATCCACTTTTTTATTAGTCATTAAAAAGAAAAGTATTTTAATATTTGAAAATAACCCAACTTTATACTTTCACAGAAATGGAGTCCAAAAAATACGTAAACTTTACTTTACCTTAAGATAGAGAAGTTATTTTTAATAAACTCTCGGCTCAAGAAAAAGTGAAGATAAAATAAGAAGTAGCAAATAATAGTAACACTCATATTATTCTTGATGAGAAATATTTATTGTCACATTAATGTTATAGACCTGCAAGGATTTTGCACTTTAAACTTTTAAGATCACAAATATAAAAAAAAAAAATGTCAAAGTTAAACTACCTCGTAAAGATTGAAATTCGGAGTAGTATATATTTATTGACCAATACAGATTCTTGTTTCAACAGATAAAGTAATGGCGAGAACTAGGAAATACCAGTACACTGGTTGGTTGTTGACAAAAATGAAACCAGATTATATGTACAAGCGGGGAATGCCTAGTCATTGTTTTATTTTCTGTGTATAATAGTTTATAAAAATGACAATATTAATGGAGAATACGCAGAGGCGAATTCAGGATTTACAGTTAGTCAATTTTGCTGTTATTTAAAGAGATTAACTCCAAATCTGGTAAATTTAAATTTATATTTTATATCATTAATACTATCAGTTATATAATTATTAAATAATATGATCATAAATCGATTTGGTGCTTACTGTATTAAGTAAAAAGGAAAAGCAAAATGCTATTGAAAAATTAATGCAGTAAATATTGAAGCTTGTGCACGTTTCAATTAAAAAAGAAGCACCTAAACATCGAAAAGCCCTTAAAAGCATATGACCAATTATTTATATGTGAATTACTTACTAAAATTCAAACTATTTGTTTGTATTAATTTTTTTTGAATAAATAATATGATTAAGTCTTATCCCTTTCTTTTATTCACTTCGGTATAGTAAATTTAGAGTAGTTTCAGATAGAAACAAATCTCAAACATGAAGTAATAGAGCAGAAGATGAGATAAAAGAGAAGAAGATAAGAGGTAAAAACGAAATAAAATATGTGGCCGAAAAATCTGAACATAGGACCATCAATTTTTGACCATGGGTTCACATTGCACTACACGTCAAAATCTTCACAAAATTATACATAGAAATACTAGCTTATGGCTCCAAAACAGGATGGGTGCAAGTCCACCATCATTTATAGTGTGAATCCGCCACTGGGAATACGTCAATTTCAGAACGTAAGAACGAACAGGGAATTAGGTTACACAAATAAAATAAAATAAAACTAGGGAAGGAAGTCCTGTTGTGTAGTGGAGACAGTACGCAGGATTTAAAGGTAGTGCATTATAACAGTACCTTAACAATGTTGTAGGTAGTAGGATTACGACGGAAACAGTTACTCGATGATTTTAGGTGAACTAATAACTGATGGTTGCATGTGAGCTTTGAAAATTAACGAAGAAATTTTCTGTATGGAGAAAGATAATTGAAGAAGAAGCTTTTTAACTAAAAGTAAAGGGGGTGGGTCCATTGAAAAAAAATAAATCAAATACACTAAGTAAAAGAAAAAAGAGATTCGAACTTAGGTATTTGGCATGAAAGCAGCAGCACCTACTAGTATATCGAAAGTGCTTTGAGTTCGCCCCTGGGTGGAAGAGAGGCGGGCTCAAAGTTAGATAGTTTAATTGAACTTATAACTTTTAATGCGAAGTAAAAATTTTGTATATCAAAATTTATTAAAATTATAAAAAAAAAGTAGATATGAATTCATAATTTTAAAATATATTATATTTAATATTAAAATTTTTTAAAGTTTAATCTATAAAATTTAAATCTTAAATCCGCGTACATACTTACGAAAGAGGTGAGCAAATGCCATTTAATGCGAAGAGCCCTTTCCTTTTATTTCTTTTTTATTCCTTACTATTACAAAATTTAGCCAAGTTGCTAAATAAAAAGTATATTTGGCTATCAACTTTCCACCTCATTCCATTTGAACTTCACGTGATCAATGACGTCTTCGCCTTTCATGTCCTTTTAACTTCTTGCTATACAATGAATGTTGAATTAATAAATTTAATTTCGAAGCACAAAAACTGATTGATTCAAAAAATATATTATGAATTAACTTGTTCAGAAAATACTTTAATGGTAAAAATATAACTGTATATATATCATAAAATGTAGAATATGTGTAAATTATATCACTTATGCCATTTAAATTTAATTTAACGATCTTGGGTGCAGTGGCGTACGCAAAACTTCTTACAAGCAGTGTCACATTAAAATAAATGAAACATAAATAAACCGTTATAAGATCATATAAACAAAAAGTACTTTAAATGCCCTAACGTAATTGTCATTAATGTTCAATAAGAAGAAAGGTAAAAAGGAAGGGGTGGAGAGATTGTTGATAATGAGTATTTTGTTATAGAATGAGAAAAAAAAAAAGAATATATTGAGTATTGTGCTATAGAAGGGGGAAAAAGTAGCCCAGCTTAAAAATGTTCGGAGGATCGATCCTACAACCACCCTGATAAAATGGAGGGTCTTTTCCACTGCACCAAAGCAATATACTCTACAAGTGGTGTCATCCGTTTATATTTATAATAATTTTATGTTCACATATCAGTTTTATATATATATAAAATTTGTTACATTTTTTGACGAAGCGGTGTCACGTATTTTGACGAAGCGGTGTCACGTGACACCGCTTCACCCTTAGTAGATCCGCCCCTGCTTCGGTGAGTGATATAAACAAAGATAGGTTCATTCATACTTTCATAGTGGATACAAATGGGCAAAATACTTGTTGGAAAACTAATTCAAAGTTGTAATAGGATACCTTAATTACTTAAGATTTGATTTATTTAATTCATGTCTAAATAAGATTTGTAGTTAGGAATAAACATAGGAAGGCTTTCCTATTTCTAGTTGAAATAAGTTTCTTATTATAAATATGAATATTGATAGCTTATTTTGTACGAAGAAGTGTGGAGGAAATAAAGAATTGTATAGATCATTCATAGGATTATAATAAAATATTTTCCTTCATATTAATTTGAGAGCTTCCTACGATCTTGGGAGAAAATCAAGTAGCTTCCGTTGCCGGCGGGTAGTACTAGCCAATGTGTGTCGCCCGTCTGGCCAAAAAATTATTTGCAAAATCATAGATAATTATTGACAAAATTAGGTTATTCAATAAAAAGTTTCATGAGAGATTCAAGAAGAAAAAAAACAAGTTTAAAGAGGTGCAATATGACACAAGATGAAGAAATTCTTCTCTAAAAGTTGGAGAGGTTTACAAAAATTGGAGGTTGATTATGTGTTTCTACGAAATTGGGTGTTGGTGACAAAGTGCATCAACGTGAGTTGGAGATATGGCCTTCAACCAAATTGAGTATTTGTCGCGACCCGGATTTCCCACCATCGGGGTCATGATGGCGCCTACTAAATGGAAGCTAGGCAAGCCAAATATTAATTACATCTCCATTAATTACCAATTTCTTATTATGACTTATTATTAAAAACATATAAATTACAATGGAATAATCAAAATTAGCGGAAGACTTAGTCAAATATGATAAAGAAAACCCAAACATGATACACTACCCAAGACTGGTGTCACAATACTCACGAACTTCTAAGAGTAATACACATAATTGTCCGAAAGAAAATACAAGTTGTTTATCTCGATTACATGAGATAACAGAATGAAAAGCATAGATAGAAGAGACAACGGGTCATTCACGTGATTCAACAATTTATTGACAGATGTTATGGATGACCTACCATTATTTCATGTTTATGTCTTAGATGTATGCTTAGGGATGTTCGACAAATAAGACTCACACACTCGTCGTGGCCCATCAGTTCGGGTCGTAATAGAAAACTCAAAATATTTTCTTTGTCATCTGATTTGTACGCATAAAGATTACAATACATATATATATATATATACAATACATTTATAAGGAAAGACTTTGCTCTGAAATAACAGTCAATAACTCGTGATATCCAGCATAATCTAATCAACAGAATAAATCTTACTTTCATGTCTCAATTTCTCTCTCATTTCATATCTCGTGGTAGGCGTACCACCCGCTCCCTACTATCACAGTAATTATATCTTGTGGTAGGCGTACCACCCGCTCCCAAATATATCAATAGGCTACCGGCAACTATGGCCAATGCCAAGATTTAAATCACTTCGTGGTCGGCGTGCCACACGATCCCATTTCTTATTATATAAGTGGTCGGCGCGCCACACGATCCCAATTCATAAATATATAAGTGGTCGGCGCGCCACACGATCCCAATTCATAAATGTATATATATTACCGGCATTTAGCCAATAATCTCTATATCAACAATATTTATAATTACCGGTTTTAAACCAATAATTGATAATAATTTCAACAATTTATCTTCATTACCGGTATAACACCAATAACTCTTAATCAACAATTTATTCATAACTAAATTCCTATTCCTTCAAGCTAGGATAGAACAAACACTTACCTCGAAAGTTTACACACGATTCAATCCGTAGCAATGCCTTTTCCTTTCGAATTTGACTCCAATCCAATCGTATCTATACATAATTGATTTAATATCATCAATACTACTCAACAATCTAATTCCTAAGACCAATTACAACTTTTACAACATTCTGCCCGGAATAGTAATTTTCGACCCCGGGCCCACATGGTCGGAACTCGGGGTTAGGACCAAAATTCGGTTACCCATCCCCCCACGAGTTCATGTATATGATTTGTTTCAAAATCGGACCTCAATTCGAGGTCCAATTTCCCAATTTACGAAAACCCTATATTTTAACAAAAACAAGAAATTCTACCATGAAAACCTTTGATTTCTATCGAAAAACATGTTTAATGATGTTAGGAATTGAAAGAATTAAGTAAAAAGTGACTTACAAATATTTTGATGAAGAAGGAATCCGTGAAGAATCGCAAATGGGTGTTTTTGTTTTGTAAAAAGTGAAGAAATGAACTGAAAATCGTGTTTTACAGGTCTCTGTGTTCGCATTTGCGAACATGGGTTCGCAATTGCGAACCCCGACCAATTTCTGGAGTACAAAAAATAAGCTAAGGCTGGGAAGTTCGCATTTGCGAACATTTGTTCGCATTTGCGAACTCTGGCAGAAAAAGGGAGTGTTCGCATTTGCGAACTAATGTTCGCATTTGCGAACACAGGCAATATTGGGCAGTGTTCGCATTTGCGAACAATGGTTCGCATTTGCGAACACAAGCAGTATAGGGAATGTTCGCATTTGCGAACTTTTGTTCGCATTTGCGAACATAGGCAGGCCCTGGGGACGTTCGCATTTGCGAACAAGGCTGGGCATGAGGGGTTTCGCATTTGCGATCAGGGTTCGCATTTGCGAGCCCTGCCTTGATCAGCCCCCTTCGCAATTGCGAGAAATGCTTCGCAATTGCGAAGCCAACAGCTGGGTGAAAAACCAACATTGCACAAATTCAGAAATTAATCCAACGGCCTATCAAATCTTTACCCGAGCCCCCCGGGCTCCAAACCAAATATGTACACAACCTCAAAAACACATTATGAACTTGTTCGTGCGATCACATCGCCAATATCACATCGTTTTCATCAAATCAAGCCTCACATTCATGATTTTCATACTTTTGGTTTTCAAAACTTTCAAACTTGGAACTCAAGGTCCAAAACATCTCAAACGACATCCGAATGTCACCAAACTTTACGGAAATCACATATATAATATTTAAGACTTGTACCGGGCGTCGGAACCAAAATACGAGCCCGATACCAAGGTCAATTAATTCATTTCCTTTAACAATTACATCAAAAACAATTTCATAGAAAAATTCATAACTTGGGCTCTAGGCCTCGGAATTCGACTCCGGACGCATGTCCAAGTCCCATATTTTCCTACGGATCTCTCGGGACCACCCAATCTCGGGTCCGGATCCATTTACCAAAAATGTTGACCGAAGTCAACCATATCAATATTAATATCATTTTTATCCAAATTTCTCATAGAATTCATATTTTCTATCACAAAATCTTTCCGGCTACATGCTCGGATTGTGCACGTAAATCGAGGCAACATAGAATGAGGTTTTCAAGGCCTCAGAAGCTCGAAATTATTAATAAAATAAGTGATGACCCTTCGGGTCGTCACAATCTCCACCTCTAAAACAACCGTTTGTCCTCGAACGGACAAAAGAAAGAAGTACCTGAGTCAGGAAACAAGTGTGGGTAACGACTCCGCATATCAGACTCGGACTCCCAGGTCGATGCCTCAGGAGGCTGACCTCTCCACTGAACACGCACAGAAGGATAACTCTTCGACCTCAACTGTCGAACCCGCCGGTCTAGAATAGCCACCGGCTCCTCCTCGTAAGATAGATCATTGTCCAATTGGACAGTACTGAAGTCTAACACATGTGTGGGATCGCCGTGGTATTTTCGAAGCATAGATACGTGAAAAAAATTAGATGCACGGCTGATAAGCTAGGCGGCAAAGCTAATCTGTAAGCCACCTCTCCCACTCTGTCTAGAATCTCAAATGGACCTATATACCTAGGGCCGAGCTTGCCCTTCTTCCCGAACCTCATTACGCCCTTCATAGGCGACACTCGGAGCAATACTCGTTCACCAACCATGAAATCTACATCTCGAACCTTACGATCCGCATAAGTCTTTTGCCTGGACTGAGCTGAACGCAATCTCTCCTGAATAGTCTTGACCTTATCCAAGGCCTCCTGAACTAAGTCTGTACCCAACAACCGAGCCTCTCCCGGTTCAAACCATCCAACTGGCGATCGACATCGCCTACCATACAACGCCTCATACGGAGCCATCTGGATGCTAGATTGGTAACTGTTATTGTAGGCGAACTCTGCTAATGGCAGAAACTGGTCCCACGAGCCTCCGAAATCAATAACACAGGCTCGAAGCATGTCCTCTAGGATCTGAATAGTCCTCTCGGACTGGCCATCCGTCTGAGGATGAAATGCTGTACTCAACTGAACCTGGGTGCCTAACTCCTGCTGGACCGCTCTCCAGAACCGCGAGGTAAACTGCGTACCCCGATCAGAGATAATAGATACTGGCACTCCACGGAGACGAACAATCTCCCTAATGTAAACCTCCGCTAACCTCTCCGACGAGTAGGAGACAGATACTGGAATAAAGTGTGCCGACTTGGTCAACCTATCAACAATGACCCAAATAGCATCAAATTTCCTCCGAGTCAAAGGAAGTCCAGTAACGAAGTCCATAGTGATCCGCTCCCATTTCCACTCGGGAATTTCAATCCTCTAGAATACACCACCGGGTCTCTGGTGCTCATATTTCACCTGCTGACAATTTAGACACCGAGCGACATACGCAACGATATCTTTCTTCATTCTGCGCCACCAATAGTGCTGCCGTAAGTCCCGGTACATCTTCGCGGCGCCCGGGTGAATAGAATACCGCGAACTGTGGGCCTACACTAAGATCAACTCTCGAATCCCTTCGACATTGGGCACACAAACTCGACCCTGCAATTTCAATACCCCATCATCATCTAGATTTACCTGTGTGGCACCTCCCCGCTGTACTGTATCTCTCAACTCACACAAACGAGGATCATCAAATTGCCTCTCACGGATACGCTCTAATAAAGAAGAACGAGCGACCGTGCAGGCTAACACCCTGCTAGGCTCAGAAATGTCTAATCTCACGAACCGGTTAGCTAAGGCCCGGACATCTATAGCTAATGGTCTCTGACTGACCGGAATATATGCAAGACTACCCATGCTGGTAGACTTTCTACTCAACCACATTGGCCTTACCTGGGTGATATAAAATAGTAACATCATAGTCTTTTAGCAACTCTAGCCACCTTCTTTGCCTCATATTCAACTCTTTCTGCTTAAACAAATACTGAAGACTCTTATGATCGGTGTATACTTCACATGCTACACCATACAAATAATGCCTCCAGAATCTTCAATGCGTGAATAATCGCCGCCAATTCTAGATCATACACTGGATAGTTCTTTTCATGAATCTTCAACTACCTCGAAGCATAGGCAATAACCTTTCCATCTTGCATTAACACCGCACCAAGCCCAATACGGGAAGCATCACAATAAACAATATAAGGTCCCGTACCTGTGGGTAAAACCAATACCGGTGCTGTGGTCAAGGTTGTCTCGAGCTTTTGAAAGCTCGCCTCACATTCATCGGACCATTCAAATTGAACACCCTTCTGGGTCAATCTGGTCAGTGGGGCTGCAATAGACGAAAATCCTTCTACAAATCGGCGATAATAACCCGCTAACCCCAAGAAACTCCGAATATCCTGTGGCTGATGTCGGTCTAGGCCAGCTCTTGACTGCCTCAATTTTCTTCGGATCAACTTGAATACCTGCCACCGTCACAATATGACCCAGGAATGCAACTGAACTTAGCCAAAATTCACACTTTGAAAATTTTGCATATAGCCGGCTATCTCTCAGAGTCTGTAAGGCCACTCTGAGATGTTGCGCATGCTCCTCCTGACAGCGGGAATATATTAATATGTCATCAATGAAGACTATTACAAACAAGTCTAAATAAGGCCGGACACCCGATTCATTAATTCCATAAAAGTCGCTAGAGCATTTGTCAACCCAAAAGACATGACCGTAAATTCATAATGTCCATACCGAGTGCGGAACGTCGTCTTAGGGACATCGGATGCCCTAATCTTCAGCCGATGATAGCCGGATCTCAAATCTATCTTTGAAAATACCTTGGCACCCTCTGAAGATGGTCAAATAAATCATCAATTCGCGGTAGTGGATATTTATTTTTTATAGTCACCTTGTTTAACTCGTCGATAGTCAATGCACATTCTCATCGAACCATCTTTCTTCTTTACAAATAATACTCGTGCACCCCACTGCGAAACACTGGGTCTAATGAAACCCTTTTCAAGTAAATCCCGCAATTGTTCCTTCAATTCTTTTAACTCTGGCGAGCCATACGGTATGGGGGAATGGAAATGGGCTCTGAGTGCCCGGAGCCAAATCAATGCAAAAATCAATGTCCCTATCGGGCGGCATACTTGGCAAGTCTGAAGGAAATACTTCAGGAAATTCGCGAACCACAGGCACAGAGTCAATTGAAGGAACCTGAGCACTAGAATCACGGACATAGGCCAAATAAGCCAAGCATCCCTTTCCAACCATACGCCTGAGCCTTAACATAAGAAATAACATTACGGCTAGTATGACCTAAAATTCCTTTCCACTCTATACGAGGCGAATTCGGCAGAGCTAAAGTCACAGTCTTGGCATGGCAATCTAAAATAGCATGATATGGAGATAGCCAGTCCATGCCTAGTATAATATCAAAGTCCACCATATTTAGGAGTAATAAATCAGCACGGGTCTCGAGACCCTTAATTACTATAATACATGACCGATGAACTCGATCAACCACAATAGAATCGCCTACTGGTGTAGACACATGAACAGGAACACCCAGTGGATCACTAGGTTGAACCAAGTACGGTGCAAAATAGGAAGACACGTACGAATATGTAGACCCGGGGTCAAATAATGTTGTTGCCTCTCTATCACAAACCAAGATAATACCTGTAATAACAACATCTGAGGACTCAGCCTCTGGTCTGGCAGGAAGTGCATAACATCGGGGCTGTGCCCCACCACCCTGAGCAGTATCTCTAGGACGATCAGCTGCTGGCTGGTCTCTACCTCTATCGGTCCGAGCTCCACCTCTATGACCTCTACCTCCACCTCTATGTCCTCTACCTCCGCCTCTAGCCGGCTGGGCAGGCTGTGAGGGAACTGGGGCCTGAATCATGGCACGAGAACCCTGCTGGTGAGATCTGTCAGAAGCTCGAGGGCAATACTTTGCAATGTGCCTAAGATCACCGCACGTAAAATAAGCCCTCGGCTGCTGAAAATAGCGAAGTGGTGGTACACTGATAGGCTGCTGATCAGAGTAGCGTGGCTGAGAATTACGATCACCTGAAGCATCATGAGAAACCTGAAGAGCTGACCGATAAGGCCTAGGAGGATGGCCTCTATCATAAAAATCTCTATCTCCAGACGAGGTACCACTGAATCTACCCGAATTACGAGATCTCTTATCCGATCCATGTCTCGCTCCCTGTGACAGAGCCATCTCGATCCGGCGGGCTGCATTAGCCGCCTCCTGAAAAGTGATTTCAGTTCCTGCCCCCATAGCCATCTGTAGTCGAATTGGCTGATTCAAGCCATCGATAAACCTCCTCACCCTCTCCCGATCGGTGGGAAGTATGATAATAGCATGACGAGCCAGGTCCACGAACCTAGTCTCGTACTGCGTGACAGACATAGAACCCTGATGAAGACGCTCAAATTGTCTGCGCATAACCTCCCGCTGAGTTGTTGGAAGGAACTTCTCCAAGAATAATTCTGCAAACTGCTCCCAAGTCAAAGATGACGATCCCGCTGGCCTGGATAGACAATAATCTCTCCACCAAGTCTTGGCGGAACCAGATAACCGAAAAGTAGCAAAGTCCACACCATTAGTCTCCATAATACCCATAGTACGGAGAACTTCGTGGCAGCTGTATAGAAAATCCTGTGGATCCTCTGAAAGGAGTGCCACTGAATGTGGTAGTGAACAGCTTGGTAAACCTGTCCAATCTCCACAACGCGTCAGCAGACATGGCTGTACCATCATTAGACGGAGTCGCAATAATAGGTCGAGCTGCCTCAACTGGCTGAATCACAGGATCCTGAGCCTGGGGAATTACTGGCTCCGGAGTGCGCGTAGCGGGAGTCTGATTACCTCCTCCAGCCTGAGAAGTGGCTGGTGATACTGGTAATAAACCTGCTCTGGTGATATTGTCCATAAAACCTGTTATCCCGACCAAAGCATCCCGAAGATCCGGTGAAAACATAATCCCTCCTGGGACCTGATCTGGGCCCAGTGGAACTGTTGGGGCTGGAACCTCCTCCTCGATATGAGAACCTGAGGTTCTGCCACTCGTGCTGCTGCTCGGGGCTGAGCTCTGCCCCTACCTTGTCCTCTAGGACGACCTCGACCTCGACCTCTACCCCTAGCGGGAGCTGCCGCTGCTGGGACCTCGGGCTACTGGTCAGTAGATGAGGATGCACGTGTCCTTACCATCTGCGGAAGAACAGAGTAGAAGTTCAATTAACATTTAAAAGATCAAGTCGCACGACCGGAAAGAATAAAGGGAATATTTTCCTAACTCCGTAGCCTCTGGAGGATAAATACAGACGTCTCCGTACCGATCCTTCAGACTCTACTAAGGTTGTTCGTGAGTTGTGAGACCTGTGCAACCTAGTGCTCTGATACCAACTTGTCACGACCCGGATTTCCCACCATTGGGGTCATGATGGCGCCTACTAAATGGAAGCTAGGCAAGCCAAATATTAATTACATCTCCATTAATTACCAATTTCTTATTATGACTTATTATTAAAAACATATAAATTACAGCGGAATAATCAAAATTAGCGGAAGACTTAGTCAAATATGATAAAGAAAACCCAAACACGATACACTACCCAAGATTGGTGTCACAATACTCACGAACTTCTAAGAATAATACACATAATTGTCTGAAAGAAAATACAAGCCTGTTTATCTCGATTACATGAGATAACAGAATGAAAAGCATAGATAGAAGAGACAACGGGTCCTGCGGACGCCTGCAAGCCTACCTCGTAATCTCACTAGTCGGAAAATCCACAAGTCGCTACTGCCGCTGCTGCTGTCCGTAACCTGTATCTGCGCAAAAAGAGCGCAGAGTGTAGTATCAGCACAACCGACCCCATGTGCTTGTAAGTGCCTGGCCTATCCCAGCGAAGTAGTGACAAGGCTAAGGCTAGTCACCCACTTAAACCTGTACAGTTACAATACATATATATATATATACAAAATATTGATAAGGAAAGATTTTGCTCTGAAATAATAGTTAATAACTCGTGATATCCAGAATAATCTAATCAACAGAATAAATCTTACTTTTATGTCTCAATTCCTCTCTCATTTCATATCTCGTGGTAGGCGTACCACCCGCTCCCTACTATCACAGTAATTATATCTTGTGGTAGGCGTACCACCCGCTCCCAAATATATCAATAGGCTACCGGCAACTATGGCCAATGCCAAGATTTAAATCACTTCGTGGTCGGCATGCCACACGATCCCATTTCTTATTATATAAGTGGTCGGCGCGCCACACGATCCCAATTCATAAATATATAAGTGGTCGGCGCGCCACACGATCCCAATTCATAAATGTATATATATTACCAGCATTTAGCCAATAATCTCTATATCAACAATATTTATAATTACCGGTTTTAAACCAATAATTGATAATAATTTCAACAATTTATCTTCATTACCGGTATAACACCAATAACTCTTAATCAACAATTTATTCATAACTAAATTCCTATTCCTTCAAGCTAGGATAGAACAAACACTTACCTCGAAAGTTTACAAACGATTCAATCCGTAGCAATGCCTTTTCCTTTCGAATTTGACTCCAATCCAATCGTATCTATACACAATTGATTTAATATCATCAATACTACTCAACAATCTAATTCCTAAGACCAATTACAACTTTTACAATATTCTGCCCGGAATAGTAATTTTCGACCCCGGGCCCACATGGTCGGAACTCGGGGTTAGGACCAAAATTCGGTTACCCATCCCCCCACGAGTTCATGTATATGATTTGTTTCAAAATCGGACCTCAATTCGAGGTCCAATTTCCCAATTTACGAAAACCCTATATTTTAACAAAAACAAGAAATTCTACCATGAAAACCTTTGATTTCTATTGAAAAACATGTTTAATGATGTTAGGAATTGAAAGAATTAAGTAAAAAGTGACTTACAAATATTTTGATGAAGAAGGAATCCGTGAAGAATCGCAAATGGGTGTTTTTGTTTTGTAAAAAGTGAAGAAATGAACTGAAAATCGTGTTTTACAGGTCTCTGTGTTTGCATTTGCGAACATGGGTTCGCAATTGCGAACCCCGACCAATTTCTGGAGTTTGAAAAATAAGCTAAGGCTGGGAAGTTCGCATTTGCGAACTTTTGTTCGCATTTGCGAACACTGGCAGAAAAGGGGAGTGTTCGCATTTGCGAACTAATGTTCGCATTTGCGAACACAGGCAGTATAGGGCAGTGTTCGCATTTGCGAACAATGGTTCGCATTTGCGAACACAGGCAGTATAGGGAATGTTCGCATTTGCGAACTGTTGTTCGCATTTGCGAACATAGGCAGGCCCTGGGGACGTTCGCATTTGCGAACAATTGTTCGCATTTGCGAACAAGGCTGGGCATGAGGGGTTTCGCATTTGCGATCAGGGTTCGCATTTGCGAGCCCTGCCTTGATCAGTCCCCTTCGCAATTGCGAGAAATGCTTCGCAATTGCGAAGCCAACAGCTGGGTGAAAAACCAGCAGTGCAAAAATTCAGAATTTAATCCAACGGCCTATCAAATCTTTACCCGAGCCCCCGGGCTCCAAACCAAACATGTACACAACCTCAAAAACACATTATGAACTTGTTCGTGCGATCACATCGCCAATATCACATCGTTTTCATCAAATCAAGCCTCAAATTCATGATTTTCATACTTTTGGTTTTCAAAACTTTCAAACTTGGAACTCGAGGTCCAAAACATCTCAAACGACATCCGAATGTCACCAAACTTTACAGAAATCACATATATAATATTTAAGACTTGTACCGGGCGTCGGAACCAAAATACGAGCCCGATACCAAGGTCAATTAATTCATTTCCTTTAACAATTACTTCAAAAACAATTTCATAGAAAAATTCATAACTTGGGCTCTAGGCCTCAGAATTCGACTCACGACGCATGTCCAAGTCCCATATTTTCCTACGGACCTCTCGGGACCACCCAATCTCGGGTCCGGATCCGTTTACCAAAAATGTTGACCGAAGTCAACCATATCAATATTAATATCATTTTTATCCAAATTTCTCATAGAATTCATATTTTCTATCACAAAATCTTTCCGACTACATGCTCGGATTGTGCACGTAAATCGAGGCAACATAGAATGAGGTTTTCAAGGCCTCAGAAGCTCGAAATGATTAATAAAATAAGTGATGACCCTTTGGGTCGTCACAGTATTGGTGACAAAGTGCATCAACGGTTGGTGACAAAGTGCATTAATGCGAGTTGGAGACAGGAGCTTCAACAAAATTGGGTGTTGGTGACAAAGTACATTAACGGGAGTTGAATACAGGTGCTTCAACAAAATCGCTGGGAGATATTACCCCTCTAGACGTTGATGTGGTAAAAAGTGTGAGGTCACTCGCCCGCCACATGGATTTTTCTATATATGTGGCATTTTTTTGAAAATAAAATATATTTTTACCGTTTTAAGAATATTACTTTTTTGGATAAAAATTTTTTGAGTATAATTTATAATAAAACGTTGATAGAACAACATTATTTAGGCTTAATATTTTTATTTGGTCAAATATAATAAAGTTTTAGTGAATTCTTTTTTGTTTTGACCTGAAAATAAAGATTTATACAATTGAAATGAATAGTTAAGGCATCTAAAAAGTTATAAAAATAATAGTGATTGCAGCAATACATTCTTTTTATTTCTTATTTTGATGCAATGACTATTTATTTCAACTGTGTATTTTTACCTTTTTAGGTAAAAACTGTAAAAAAAAAAGTATATTTTTAGAGCTGTGTAATTTAGAGCTATATAAAAAATTATAGCCAAAATAATTAATTTCAAACTACGTATTTTCTATAGCTTTTAGATGCCTTGAATATTTATTTTAATTGTATAAATCTTTATTTTAAGGTCAAATTTTAAAAAAAGATTAACTAAAATTTTATTATTTTTAGCCAAATAAAAAAATTTAACCTAAAGGATATAGTTCTATCCAAATTTTGTTCAAAAATTTTTTTATCTAAAAAGTAACATTCTCAAAAAGGTCAAAATATATTTTATTTTTAAAAAAATTGCCACATACACAGAAAAATCTACGTGGCATGCGAGTGCACTCATATTTTTTGCCACATCAGCGTCTAGGGGTTAATGTCTCTCAAAAGGATTAGTTGAGGGGGGTAATTAAGACGGAACATTGTTTGGGGAGGATACTAATAATCTGAGTCAAGTTTAGGGGTGATTTAAGGTATTTTGCCTTTCAAATGAGTTACTCGAGTGTGGGTTAACCTAATTTCAGTCCCACTCAACAACTGCTAGGTTAGGTCCATTACTCTAGGCTGGGCATAATTTGATAAATACCGAATTACCGTATCGAAATCAAAAGTTTTGGTATTTAGTATACTGTATTTCATATGTTGTTTGGTTTAACTTTAAAAAAAAATCTATTAGGTATTTTAAGATGAAATAGCGAAATACCGATACCGTACTGTAATATATATTATATTGTATATTATCAATTATAACATAAATATAAAAAATATAAAATTTTACTTTCCTTTATTCTCAAAGTTCATCAATTAACTCTAAACAACTAATAAGATATTTTTCTGATCAAATATTCTGTTATGTACATTTTTCTCTATCTAGATCGATATTTGCTAGTTTTGGACAAACTTTTTGTCAACAAACATTTTATGTTTTATATTTTTGAGTACTTTAATTAATAATATTAGAGTGTATGGATTTATGCACTAGTTAGTATTCAAACCAAATAAACCGAAGTTACCGTAATGACCAAGCCGGTCGTTTTTGGAACTTACGTCCCGATCCCCCATGAACTGCTTCCCCTAAGCTCATTTCTGCTATTTTGATTTGCCGGAACGTTTGGTGTTAGGATTCAGAGTGTTTTGGGACACTTAGTCCCTAAATGAGAGTTTAAGTGTTGAAAAATGGTCCGTAATAAAAACAATGTGAAGACGACATCGAAATGGAAATCTGATGGTTCTGTTAGCTCCGTTAGGTGATTTCGGGGTTGGGAGCGTGTGCGGAATGTATTTTGGAAGCTCATAGCTCATTTAAGCTTGAAATGCTGAAGTTTAAATTTTTAACATTTCCGGTCTGATAGTGAGTTTTTGATCCGAGGGTCGAAATGGAATTCCGAAAGTGGCAGTAGCTCTATCATGTCATTTGGGATGTGTCTGCAAAATTTCAGGTTATTCGGGCGAGGTTTGGTTAGGTTTTTGATCGAAAGTATGTTTTGTTGGAGTTTGAAATTCTTAGGCTTGAATCTTTGATTAATTTGTGTTTCCGGCGTTATTTTAGGTGGTTTAAGGATTGATATAAGTTTGAATGATGTTATGGAATATGTCTGTAGGTTTGGTTGAGGTCTCAAGGGCCTCAGGTGTGTTTCGGATACTCAACGAGGCATTTTAATGTTTGAAAAATTGTAGAAAACTTCTCAAATGTTGCAGGTTTGATTTCGCGTTCGCAGAGCTTCGATCGCGTTCGCGTAGGTTGTCTTACTCCTCCTTCGTGTTCACGGCCCCCTCTCACGTGTTCGCGTTATGTAATCCTAGAGGGGGCCAATTTCCTTATACGCGTTCGCGTACCCACACCCGCGTTCGCGTAGCTTCAGCACCTTCCCCATCGCGTTCGCATGTGCAGTTTTGTGTTTGTATAGGGAAATTTTTTGCCCTTTCATTTTTTCTTCAATGCGTTCGCGTGCCCTACGTTGCGTTTGCATAGCTCATGACCCCCAGGCCTTCGCGTTCGCAGTCCCACCTTCGTGATCGCTATGGGCATTTTTGGCCACTTAATTTTTCCTTCTCCGCGAATGCGGGCCACTATCCGCGTTCACGAGGCTTTACGGACCCGATCGGTTATAAACATTTCAAAACAAGAGTTTTAGCCATTTTTAACAAAACTCAAGCTAGAGAGCTCGGATTGAGAGTAATTTCGAAGGTTTTTCAAACGAAACTACTGGGTAACGATTATCTACTCCATTATGCTTAAAACCCGCCAATCTAATCACGAATTCATTTATAAATTTCGGATTTTTGAATGAAAATTGGTGAAAGTTCAAAGACCAAACTATTGGGTTTTGAGGGGATATTTGACCTCCGATTTGAGAGATTTTTATATGGTTAGACTCGTGAGAGTGTGAGGATTCTGAAAACGTGAAAAATATTCGATTCCGAGATGTTGGATAGAGGGGAGTTTTAGTTATTTTACCTATTTTCACGCCCTAGCTTTACATTTAATAGTGGAATAGGTTGTTTGCAATGTTATTTACGATGTGTAATTGAATTAAATAGATTTGGGCGATTTGGAGTTAGATACTCGTGGCAAAAGTGCAGTTTCTAGTGATATTGAGTCGATTCAAGGTAAGTGGCTTGTCTAACCTTGTGTGGGGGACATTTTCCCTTAGGATTTTACTTTAATATCCTATGCATGAGGTGACGAGCACGTACTTGAGCCGATTAATGAAATTTCTGTTTTTACTTAAGCTATGAAACTTAGTTCATATTCTTGTTTGCTTTGTTCTATTTGGAGTTATGACTTATGCTAGATTATGAAAAACATGTTTAGCTGTTTTGACTGCCTACTTGCTTAAGTTATTTTGACTGCACTACGTAGAGCATGCTAGGCTAGTTCTTTCTGTATTTGTCTTTAGTACTTCATTTTTTGGTTGTTTCTGGTTGAGGTTGCGCATTTACATTGGGACTACGGATGTGGGATTCCGGTAACTCCCCCCTTGTCTGTTTACTTTGGGACTACGAGTTCGATTCTCGGGAGATCACCCTGCACTTTTACTTTGGGACTACTGTCACACCTCTTTTTTACGCTTACCCGCGAGGGCGCAAAATATAAAAGAGAGTTTTTCCAATTAAAGGACAACCAAAACGGGATTCATTTATTGAGAGATTCGGAGTCGCCACTTGGGAGATTTATGGTGTCCCAAGTCACCGGTTTGAAACCCGAATTGAGGAAATGTTTGACTCTATTTAACGGTCCGCGAACCAGAAAACCGGATAAGGAATTCTGTTAACCCGGGAGAAGGTGTTAGGCATTCCCGAATTCCGTGGTTCTAGCACGGTCGCTTAACTGTCATATTTGGCTTATTTATCTGATTTTTACAGTTATATACTTAATGCAAATTAATATCCCTTTACCGTTTTTATTATTATTATTATTATTTACGAAAGAGAATGTTGCCTAAAAATATGTTTCGAATCACGTCACATGAAATGCACCCGGATCCTCGACACATTCTTATTCAACATAAAATAAACTACGGATATTCATAATTATTTTACTAAACTACCTTGAGATTAGCATGGAAGATAAAAATTAGCAACGTAATCTACGTCAGACTAATCTTAAAATACCTTAGCAAATATCTTGTATACTTTTCCATATTTAAAACTAATATTTATTTTATTCCTCAAGAGATTTCTTTTATACAAAAATGACCAATCATCCAGCAACCATGAAAAAAACAAATATCATTTACTGTTACATCATTTGTGATTACCATATGCTATTAATAAACAAAGAGAAGTATGCTACTGTAGTGACCAAAATGAAACCAACATCTCCAAGCCGATGAACACAATAACACAAAAATTAACATCCATAATATTCATAACAAAAACAGTAGGATCCAAATGACATTTAAAACTTAACAAAACAAATGGCAACAAACATGTGCTGGAAAGATCATTTATTCAAAAATGACACCAAAGAGATAAAGATAAGAGATGAAGGCAGAACCTCTTGTCCGCTGGATCGAACCTCAACTGATAAACTCGAACCTCGACAGACCGAACCTTGACGAAACGACCTCGAACGGACCTCAAATCTTTGATAGTCGCCTCCGAACAGACCTCACAAATGAGCTCCAAAAATGGACTCAACCTAACGGACTAGCATGCAACGATCCGGGGATAAGCTGTTGACCAGCAGCTAAAACAGCCAGTTATGGGAGTTCGACTAGTCGTTTGGTGGTCGCAATGCGGAAGAGAGGACGCAACAGGTGGAGATGGAAGATGAAAGGGTCATGGGCCGCTGGTCGTGGCTCGACGACGCAGATGCAGAAACGGGCAGGGCTGTTATGGTCGATGGAAACGGTGGTTTGGACGTGAAGGTTGTTGTTTGGCAGTTGGACGTTGATGGTAATGGGTCGTTTGGAAGAGATGATACCCCGTTTCTTTGCTGCCGTTCTTTTCTTATTTTTGAAGAAGATGAACAGTAGCTTTTTGTTACCAAAAAATCTCTCCAAAAAAATCCCCTCCCTCCTGACCGTGAACTCCCCTTCTACCCCCTTCACGTTTTTTTGCCTTTCTTTTATTAAGTAGTAGTATTGTTTGGTGTTAAAATCCAGCCCCCACCAAAAAGTGTCCCCTTTTTTAAATTGTATATTTTGTATGCCTTTCTCTCTATATCACGTTACCCCCCCCCCCCTTTCTTTCTTTTAAAATCAATAAAACACTCCCCCACTTTGCCATGTCTTTTTTTTTGTCTTTTCTTTTTTTGTTTTTTATTCTCTTTTTATTTTTTAATCATTCTCCCATCCCTCCCCCTTAGTGTAGTGTCGGGTTATTACGGGCTATGTCCGAAAATTATAAAACCGGGTAGTTTGAACCCGAATATTATTCTTCGCCCGGAACCGAGAATGGCGTTATTTAATTAATCCTAGGTAACCAAAATAACTATAATACTCATAATTAAAACTATTTTTTTTATATATTCTTCAAGTTTAAAATAACTACAAAATATTAATGAAACTATTTTTTTATTATTTTTGTTTTTATAAAAAGATAAAAATATAAAGTACTATTTTTATATTTTTCAAATTTAAAAATGACTACGAAACATTAATAAAACTATATTTTTGTTATTTTTCATTTTAAGGTAAAAGTAAAGTAAAAGAGTCAAAATTAGCTAAGATAGCTATATTAGGCCTAAACTAAATATTTTACGCTAAAAATATAGAAAATCTCGGGGAGGGTCAAAAATCACGTGTTTACAACTGCCCCTCTTTGACTGAAAACACAAAGAGTTTTCAGACAAAGAACGACTAGACAAGTGTTTTTGACCCGACCCTTATTCGGAGGGACTAAACTAAAAGAAGAGGAATGTGACCGAGCCCTTGTATCTGAGCTGCCTACATATCCTTGGCTATAAAGGAATCGGGCCACGTGTAGTTCGAAAGTGAGTGAGGAAGGGGTATACCGAGGTGGAGAGCCAGTCGAGGTGTCGTTCCGTCGAGGTTCTGTTCCATCGAAGTTCCGGTCCGTGGTCCTGCTATTACATCAAAAATCAAAACATGAGAAAGACTAACTAAGCCTATCAGCTACTAGTTACAAGATTCCTATCTATAAGTCTTCTGAAGCTTGATCTTGAGTATTGGTTGGTGCTTCATGCGGACTCTAAATTTGAACCTTGATACTTGCTAGTTGCAGGTGCTGCTTTTCGAATCAAGACCAGGTATACAGTGCTTGTGACCTCGGCCATGTCTTGAGCACACCACATCTTTCATCAACTTCTGCACTTAGATTAACTCCTCTGCGCTTGGATTAGCTCTTTGCCTTTTTCATTGTGACTAATTTATGTCGATCATCTCGGACTGTTGACTCGCATTCTGGTTACAAGCTTCTTTTGTTGCTATCTTGCATTGCACTCCGAAGTGAATTTCCTTACTTGTGATCTTCGAGCTATTCTCTTTTGCACTTTGGATTGGCTTCATGCCTCCTTTTTTTGCCTTCCTTCTGATTCATGCTGGGGATTTCCGTTACACTCTGCCGCTTTCCTTAACCAACTTCAAAATAAATCGCCACTCCATTCTTCAGGCGGGCTCCCTGACTTCAACTACAACTTCAAAATAAATCGCCACTCCATTCTTCAGGCGGGCTCCCTGACTTCAATTACAACTTCAAAATAAAATCGCCACTCCATTCTTCAGGCGGGCTCCCTGACTTCAACTATAACTTCAAAATGAATCGCCACTCCATTCTTCAGGCGGGCTCCCTGACTTCAACTATAACTTCAAAATAAAATCGCCACTCCATTCTTCGGGCGGGCTCCCCGACTTCAACTACAACTTCAAAATAAATCGCCACTCCATTCTCCAGGCGGGCTCCCTGACTTTAACCACTACTTCAAAATAAAATCGCCACTCCATTCTCCGGGCGAGGCTCCCTGACTTCAGCTACTACTTCAAAATAAAATCGCCACTCCATTCTTCAGGCGGGCTCCCTGACTTCAACTACAACTTCAAAATAAATCGCCACTCCATTCTCCATGCGGGCTTCCTGACTTCAACTACTGCTTCAAAATAAAATCGCCACTCCATTCTTCGGGCGGGCTCCCCGACTTCAACTACAACTTCAAAATAAATCGCCACTCCATTCTTCAGGCGGGCTCCCTGACTTCAACTACAACTTCAAAATAAATCGCCACTCCATTCTTCAGGCGGGCTCCCTGACTTCAACTACAACTTCAAAATAAAATCGCCACTCCATTCTTCAGGCGGGCTTCCTGACTTCAACTACAACTTCAAAATAAATCGCCACTCCATTCTTCAGGCGGGCTCCCTGACTTCAACTATAACTTCAAAATGAATCGCCACTCCATTCTTCAGGCGGGCTCCCTGACTTCAACTATAACTTCAAAATAAAATCGCCACTCCATTCTTCGGGCGGGCTCCCCGACTTCAACTACAACTTCAAAATAAATCGCCACTCCATTCTTCAGGCGGGCTTCCTGACTTCAACTACTGCTTAAAAATAAAATCGCCACTCCATTCTTCAGGCGGGCTCCCTGACTTCAACTACAACTTCCTTAACTCCATCCCATCCTTTCTTCTGAATTACCTTGTTTCGGAATTGCCTTCCTCCTAGGTTGTGTTATTTTCCTTGACTGCTGGGGATATCTTTGGAATTGCTTACTTGCCTGCTGAGGATAATGATGCCGGGAAAATTTCCTTCATTCCCTCCCTTCCTTTGACTCATGCGCTTGAATTTGCGCTGGCAACTCTTGTTGTAACTCTCTGCTTTATGGTGGGTTACTGGTTTCAAGACCTGCAATGTAAAGACTGAAGACTTGCCTTTTGTTATACCGGTAGGCGCCTGCTTTTAGTAGCAACTTTTGAATAAATAAATGCATTCTGGGAATAATTTATGAAATATGCAAAGGACAATGTAAAACAAAACAAACGTAAAATATCCTATTCGAGGGCGGATAGTCCCATCGTATTCTATTCGAGGGCGAATACTCCCATTGTATCCTATTCGATGGTGAATACTCCCATTGTATCCTATTCGAGGGCGAATACTCCCGTTGTATCCTATTCGAGGGCGAATACTCCCATTGTATCCTATTTGAGGGCGGATACTCCCATCGTATTCTATTTGAGGGCAAATACTCCCATCGTATTCTATTCGAGGGCGGATAGTCCCATCGTATTCTATTCGAGGGCGAATACTCCCATCGTATCCTATTTGAGGGCGGATACTCCCATCGTATTCTATTCGAGGGCGAATACTCCCATCGTATTCTATTCGAGGGCGAATACTCCCATCGTATCCTATTTGAGGGCGGATACTCCCATCGTATTCTATTCGAGGGCGAATACTCCCATTGTATCCTATTCGAGGGCAAATACTCCCATTGTATCCTATTCGAGGGCGAATACTCCCATGATATCAAAAAGTGAACAAACTTGAGATGTCCTGTTCGAAGGTGGACAAACCTGAAACATCCTATTTGAAGGTGGACAAACCTGAAACGTCATCTTGAATTGCCTTCCTTGTTTCTCCGAGAAAATTTTCAACAACGGCAGAAAATTTTCTGCCCCAGTATTAGTGTTCTTCCTTGTGGCATGACTTTCTGCTATCAATAGCACTTTCTTTCCCCGTTTCAAATCAAAGAAAATTTGTTAGTTCAAAACATTGTGAGCGGTTGTGCCGCTCCTGTGTGGTGGTTTTTTTTCCTTTTCTCCTTTCCCTCGCTCGGGGTTCCCAAAACTTGTAGGGGAATGATTTCATTTGTTGGAGATGATATTCCTGCTGGGGATGGGTTTTTCCATTTATCCCTTCCCCTTTCTGTGTTTCTCAGCTTGCCGGGGGTTATTTTGTTGAAGATGAGATTTCCTTTCTTCCTTTACCACTCTGTGTTGTCCGACCACTTCGGAACTTGCTGTAGATAACATTGCTGGGGGATTTTCGTTTCCTCAAAATTGGTGTTTCACTCTTCTTGAAGGCTGTTGAGGATGACACTGGTTCGAAGACCATTTCCCTTAAGACTTTCCTTCTTCCCCAAGTGGATATTGACTTCCAGAAAATTTTCAAACTGAAAAGAAAATTTTCTGCCCCAGTTTAATAATCTTCTTTGCACCATACTTCTCCGTCGTCAATGGCATTTCCTTGCCTTGCATAATAATTGGAAAGTTGGTGGCAAGTTTTGAAGTCATTTCTCACTATGTTTTGACTAGACTCTGACTTTGATGGAGAATTTTGACAAAAGGAGAAAGATAAAAAGAAACCACAAATAGAAGACAAGGGAGGACTGACTCTCTAACCAGAAACAACTATAAAAACTTATCAAACGCGGATACCAACTCTACTGGTCATGACATGCACATATGGCCTATCCTCCGTCGTTAATTGCCTTTCACGATTTCTGTCTCGTGATTTCCATCCGATTATCACCTTTGTTCGACTTGTAATGCCCGAAGGGTTTTCACTTTCAAGCCTCTCTCATTTTGATTTTCTCTCAGCTTTCGTCGCCTTATGGTGCCTGTGAAGGTTTTCACCGGTAAGACTCTCTCATTTGTATTACTTTTAACTGGGGATTGCGGTGTCACTGCTAAGACTCTCTCGTGTTTCCTTTCTGATGGGAATCAACGTGTTACATTTTGATAGGACTCTCTTCCTCGCCTGACGTGGCATCTTTTGAAGACTGATCGGAAGGTCTTTCTTTGGACCGTAATGTGGGATTTGGACAGGGCTAGAAAGAAAGGGTATTAAAGGCTCAAAACAAAATCAATTTTGGGTTCAAAATTTACAACCTTCGGACATAAATTTATTTACAATAAACACAGTTTTTCTTTGCCCCAGTTTTTTACTTGAGGATTTTTATTTCTTTATTTACACTATGACCGAGCCGTGAAGCGCCTACGTATCCTCTTTAAGGAATCAGGTCAAACGTAGTTCCCAATTCTTCTTTTTCAAATTTCTTTTTTCACACATTTTTTCTTTTTCTTTTCTTTTCTTTATCTCTTTTTGTTGTTTTCTTTTTTTTCTTTTTCTCTTGTCTTTCAAACCTGTGTTTCTAGTCTTTGCAACTAACTCCGAAGGAGGGGTATGAAAGAAATCAAAATAAGGCACGAAGGGTTAACGAAGGATAAAGTGTTTGGGTAGCAGAACAAAATGCCTTCGTCATTCCAATCTTCAAAACATGCCAAGTACAAACAACATATTCACGACATCTTCTGGTTGTGCTAGGAGAGATAACCATATCGTCCATTTGCCTTTTTCATCCGTCATTTTAAAGTATTGCTGGACGACACTTCCATTTCAGTATCACGAGCGAACCCCGTGTCAGCATGGCCATTTTGCCCTTAAGGCTTTCTTTGTATTTTACCCGCCCCAAATTTCACGTGACTCGGGTTCCAAATAATCCCAAATCATTATTTCTTTTAAAATGCCATGATTATCTTCCAATTCCTTCATGATTAACTTTTAAGATTAGGCCACAATTATGCGTGCATGTCATGTCACTAGTGTTGACATAAAAATGACTATAAAGAAGAAGGACTTAAATCAAAGAAAAATGACTCGAAATAATGGCAAACAAGAGAGTTGCATTAGAAGAACTAGAAATGAATTAATACGACAAAACAAACACAATAAACTGGGGTACACCCTTGGAACAAACCTACACAATACTAAATGAGGTATTACAACCAATAGAAAACTGGACAAAATAGAACGATGAAAGGGTTTGAGTTACATGACAATATCCTGATTACAACCCTGAAATAATCTGGACGACAGAAATGACAACAAAATAAGCCACCAAAAACTCCATTCTGGTTGACCAAGAAATGGAGAGTCTTCCCGATTACCAAGCACGATATTTTGGCCGCTGAGCTTCGCATCAATATTACCAAGGCCACTTATTTGCTTCGACATTTTCGGCTTTAGTCAATACATCCCCACAAAGCGTCCATCATGGCGTGCAGGTAAAGGACTCTATGCGATATTCTTGGTGTCACTATCTTGGATCATAATCGGGTTTTCCTGGATCTTCTGTTTCCGGTTCACCACAAACCAACCACCTCAATTCTCAACAATTCAAAATAAAATATGGTAGAAATGGAATTAGTCAGTCCTTATCCATATTTTTTGCTTACTTTTTTTTTTTTTTTTTTCTTTTTTTTTCTCTCTTTTTTTTTCATTTTTTTCCCATATATATATACATATACAGTTGTGGTCGAATCTTATGGAGATTGCCTACGTATCATGACCCCGCATGAATCAGACCGAGCGTAGTTCTTGCAAATTAATGCAAGAAATAAAGAAATGTTTATTTGATTTTTTTTTATTTCTTTTTTTTCTTTGAAGGAAAATTATAGAAGCCGACTCCAACTACAAACTTGTGTAGGAGATTTCTACAAGAAAAAGAATATTTTTTTAGTGTCAATTATGACTATTTCTACAAAATTGGCCACATAATGGCTTATTTGACAAAATGACTATTTTTGCAAAGTTTACTTAAGAAAGATAAACTTGAGATATTTTTTTATCTTGTGGCTCATGGGGCATCGTTCGGCATCACCATAAACCAACACAAGACTATTTTTCATAAATTGGCCATGTAATGGCTTATTTAGACAAAGTGGCTCTTTTTGCAAAATTTTATTTAAGAAGATGCAAATTCAACATTTTTTATCCTGGGGCCTATGGGGCATCGTTCAGCACCGACACAGGCCAACACAAGACTGAGGAAGTTAAAATGCAAAAATGTGGCTATTTCAACAAAACTCCGGCCATGTAATGGCTTATTTGATAAAGTGGTTATTTTTGTAAAGTTGAGTGATGACTCAAAACTTGATTTTTTGCGGATACATCCTTTCGCATTTCCGCGAGGGAATATTTCCAGGTTGTGTCCAAAATTATTTACAAATGACTCAAAGTGGCTATTTTTGCAAAAACGGCCTTCCGACGTCCTTTTAAGGGACATTCGGCTTATTTTATGCAAGAATAGCATTACCCGACTTATTTATAACAAAAAATAAAATTTTGACATTTTTTGATTATTTTTGCAAAAAGGGTGTGAACCCGGACTTGATTTTGCGGTTATGGCCTTGCAACATTTCCACAAGGAATATTTCAAGGTCGTGTGCCCGCAAATTATTAAAAATGATTCAAAGTGGCTATTTTTGCAAAAAACAACCTTCCGGTGTCCTTTCGGAACATTCGGCTATTTTCAAAAACAACGTCACTTCGATTTATTGACAAAATTAAACACACATTTTTTTTTTATTTTTTAAGGGGTGGTTGGACCCGATAAGGGTTGCCTACGTATCCCACCTAATGGCGAGAATCAAACCTGCGTAGTTCGGTCAAACAAACTACATCTTTAAAGGAAACAAACTATTTATTATTTTTTCACACATTTTTTTTTTAAGTTTAAAACAAAATTTTTCTTTTTTTTTTAGTAAAAAAAACAAACTATTTTGAAATCACATATTTTTTTATTTTACAACAAACGTTTTTTTCCTTTTTAAGTAAAAAAAAACAAACTATTTTGAAACTATTTTTTTTTATTTTGATCAAACATTTTTTATTTTACAACAAACGTTTTTTTTCTTTTTTAAAAAAAACAAACTATTTTGAGACTATTTTTTTTCATTTTCCTCAATATATAAAAAAAACGATTAGTCTGCAAGTCTGAAGCAAATATATACATAAAACAAACAGGATGCAGCAGGATGGTCTTTTCATTTCAGGTCACCTGTCCTAGACGGACCCAACCCCTGTGTTGAGTCCCCCAAGTCAAATGCAACATGATGCAAATAAACGTTCCTACTAGGGATCCGGCATGAAGCTTTGTTATTCTAGGTTTAAAAACCTGGGTTTATTGTTCTAGACGTGGCTTACCCGAGCGGACAACTCGAGCCGAGGAGGAGGCAGCAACCCGGGAATACAGAAGCTTCACCGGTTTTGCAACTTATCCAAACCTCGTTCTAAGGTGGGAATTAGACACTATACGGAAAAGAAGTCACACGAAGTGCACCCTTCTTCATGATTTAGAAGACTCAGAGAGGAGATTGGTTTCGGCATAATTTATATGTACAGTTCAAAAAAAATATCAAAGCGATAAAAATATCATTTTGCACATTAATACAAACATATAATAAAATCAGATAATAAATAAGCCAAATACAACAATTATTCCAAGCTCGAATTAAACCCTGAACCAGTGGTTCTGGGTTTATTATCCCCAGTGGAGTCGCCAGAGTTGTCACACCTCTTTTTTACGCTTACCCGCGAGGGCGCAAAATATAAAAGAGAGTTTTTCCAATTAAAGGACAACCAAAACGGGATTCATTTATTGAGAGATTCGGAGTCGCCACTTGGGAGATTTATGGTGTCCCAAGTCACCGGTTTGAAACCCGAATTGAGGAAATGTTTGACTCTATTTAACGGTCCGCGAACCAGAGATCCGGATAAGGAATTCTGTTAACCCGGGAGAAGGTGTTAGGCATTCCCGAATTCCGTGGTTCTAGCACGGTCGCTTAACTGTCATATTCGGCTTATTTATCTAATTTTTACAGTTATATACTTAATGCAAATTAATATCCCTTTACCGTTTTTATTATTATTATTATTTACGAAAGAGAATGTTGCCTAAAAATATGTTTCGAATCACGTCACATGAAATGCACCCGGATCCTCGACACATTCTTATTCAACATAAAATAAACTACGGATATTCATAATTATTTTACTAAACTACCTTGAGATTAGCATGGAAGATAAAAATTAGCAACGTAATCTACGTCAGACTAATCTTAAAATACCTTAGCAAATATCTTGTATACTTTTCCATATTTAAAACTAATATTTATTTTATTCCTCAAAAGATTTCTTTTATACAAAAATGACCAATCATCCAGCAACCATGAAAAAAACAAATATCATTTACTGTTACATCATTTGTGATTACCATATGCTATTAATAAACAAAGAGAAGTATGCTACTGTAGTGACCAAAATGAAACCAACATCTCCAAGCCGATGAACACAATAACACAAAAATTAACATCCATAATATTCATAACAAAAACAGTAGGATCCAAATGACATTTAAAACTTAACAAAACAAATGGCAACAAACATGTGCTGGAAAGATCATTTATTCAAAAATGACACCAAAGAGATAAAGATAAGAGATGAAGGCAGAACCTCTTGTCCGCTGGATCGAACCTCAACTGATAAACTCGAACCTCGACAGACCGAACCTTGACGAAACGACCTCGAACGGACCTCAAATCTTTGATAGTCGCCTCCGAACAGACCTCACAAATGAGCTCCAAAAATGGACTCAACCTAACGGACTAGCATGCAACGATCCGGGGATAAGCTGTTGACCAGCAGCTAAAACAGCCAGTTATGGGAGTTCGACTAGTCGTTTGGTGGTCGCAATGCGGAAGAGAGGACGCAACAGGTGGAGATGGAAGATGAAAGGGTCATGGGCCGCTGGTCGTGGCTCGACGACGCAGATGCAGAAACGGGCAGGGCTGTTATGGTCGATGGAAACGGTGGTTTGGACGTGAAGGTTGTTATTTGGCAGTTGGACGTTGATGGTAATGGGTCGTTTGGAAGAGATGATACCCCGTTTCTTTGCTGCCGTTCTTTTCTTCTTTTTGAATAAGATGAACAGTAGCTTTTTGTTACCAAAAAATCTCTCCAAAAAAATCCCCTCCCTCCTGACCGTGAACTCCCCTTCTACCCCCTTCACGTTTTTTTGCCTTTCTTTTATTAAGTAGTAGAATTGTTTGGTGTTAAAATCCAGCCCCCACCAAAAAGTGTCCCCTTTTTTAAATTGTATATTTTGTATGCCTTTCTCTCTATATCACGTTACCCCCCCCCTTTCTTTCTTTTAAAATCAATAAAACACTCCCCCCACTTTGCCATGTCTTTTTTTTGTCTTTTCTTTTTTTGTTTTTTATTCTCTTTTTATTTTTTAATCATTCTCCCATCCCTCCCCCTTAGTGTAGTGTCGGGTTATTATGGCCTATGTCCGAAAATTATAAAACCGGGTAGTTTGAACCCGAATATTATTCTTCGCCCGGAACCGAGAATGGCGTTATTTAATTAATCCTAGGTAACCAAAATAACTATAATACTCATAATTAAAACTATTTTTTTTATATATTCTTCAAGTTTAAAATAACTACAAAATATTAATGAAACTATTTTTTTATTATTTTTCGTTTTTATAAAAAGATAAAAATATAAAGTACTATTTTTATATTTTTCAAATTTAAAAATGACTACGAAACATTAATAAAACTATATTTTTGTTATTTTTCATTTTAAGGTAAAAGTAAAGTAAAAGAGTCAAAATTAGCTAAGATAGCTATATTAGGCCTAAACTAAATATTTTACGCTAAAAATATAGAAAATCTCGGGGAGGGTCAAAAATCACGCGTTTACAACTACGAGACAGTATCCCAGGAGATCCCCGTGCACATTGACAATTGGACTACGGGACGGTATTCAGGGAGATCCTTTGATTTGGTACATGAGTTAGACTATGGGACGGTGTCCCGGTAGATCCAATGGACAGTTGAGGAAATGGCTATAGGACGGTATCCTGGGAGACCCTTTTGACATTGAGCTATGTTTACTCTGTGTTTTACTCTATCTTTGCAGTTATTATTGCCTTGTTGACGTACCTTATTATACTATTGTATTTTGTTATTTCCGTCAGTTTTCCACAGTGTTAATTATTGTTATTGTTATATTTTTGCCTTAGTAGGGCCCTAACCTTCCTCGTCACTACCCAACTGAGGTTAGGCTTGGCACTTACCGAGTACTGCTGTGGTGTACTCATTCCCTTTCCTGCGCATGTTTTTTCATATATATATCATCCAGGTACCTCTACTCAGACGCACTATCAGTGAGGCATGAGGACTACTGAGACTTTGAGGTAGATCTGTTGCGTCCGCATACTGATGAGTCTCCCTCTTAATTACTCTACTATAACACTTAGTTTTCCTTCTCCCGTTGTTAGATATTATGGAGTTTTGGAGCCTTACTATACACTTCTGTAGCCTGTGTTGCCCGTGAGTTTCCGGGTTTTGAAAATTATTTTAGACTTGTGATATTGAGTTGTACATGCCGAGCGGCATTCAGTACAGTTTCCTTTAGATATTTAATTTGATTTTTCTCTAGTTTTCGCAATTATTATGTTTCCGCAATAATAGGATTACCTGGTCATGGGGACCATGTGCCGTCATGACATGTTCATGGTTGGTGAACTAGGGTCGTGACAATTACCAAACCAAATAAATCAAAATTAAAAGAGAAAACTCGAGCCATACCGAATCTATTTAGGTACAATATTGGTATAGGATTTCAAGAAATCGAATACCGGAAATACCAAACCGAAATATCTAAATACCGTACTGTATTGACGAACACCCCTACATTTGTCACGATCCAAAATTCACTAAGGGTCGTGGTGGCACCGGACACCGCTGTCAGGCAAGCCAACTAAGAATGCATAGTCAAATTGCAGTTTTAGTATTTGCGGAAATTATTTTTCTTATACATTGAATATTAAACAATAAGATTTTAGAAAAATGAACTTAAAGTCAATAAAGGACTTAATACTGAATAATCCAAAATCCTCCCAGAACCTCGTGTCACAAGTGCATGAGCATCTACTGATAGAGAAATAAAATATAACATCTGTCCGAAATACAGTGGACAGGAAATAAATACAATACGCTGAAAGGGACTACACTAGCTGCGGGTCGCCTCGAATAATGCAACTCACCTAGTTCCAGAATTATCCGTACTGCTACGCCTAGTAGGCTGTTAGAGATGCATATACCTGTGCAACAAAAATGCAAAGAAGTATAGTATGAGTATGTAAATCATGTGTACTCAATGAGTATCCCGTCTAATCTCGATGAAGTAGAGACGAGATGGTTAACTTCGACACTTTCTAGAGGTCAATTGACAATATACTAAAAATGTGAGGAAATTATGGATTTATATAGCAGTTCTAATTCACGAAGCCGAAAAATAGGTAAACACCTTCAACAAATAATAAGGTATTTTCAAGGTTTATTCTTTATTATCTTATCAATTTATATCAAGCCACGAAGGAAAAATTTCACATTTAAAAATTCTCAAGCGACAATATAATATGCGCAAATTACACTGGGGTGACAGCACGATCCAACAGAAAATAAACTGTGCACTTGTCGAGGGTCGATGACATGCCTATAGATGCATCTATTTAATCTATCGAGGCGTTCAGCCCGTTCCATAAATAAACACATACCTTGCTCGCGAATCATGCATGCGACGCATGTACACATAGAGATACATGCTCAATCAGTCAATTAAGAACTTATCGGGGATATTTATCCAAATAAAATAATTTATCTTTTAACAATTCAGGAAAAAAGACGTTCAACCTCTTTTTAAATTCATTTACTAATCCAGGGTGATTTAAGCAATTCAGCCTATCAACGGGTTCATAAATAATCCAAGTATAATATGTTTTTGGGTCCTAACTACCCGGACAATAGCATAATAGTAGCTGCGCACGAACTCTCGTCACCTCGTGCGTACATTGTCCCCGCAAATAGGAGCACATACTCAATTATTACACATATGGGGATATTTTTCTCTTACAATGTTAGAAATGAGACTCACCTCACTCCAAAGATCCACAACCGACATTCCACGCCCTTCAGAAGACTCTAAATGATGCACCACGCTCCAAAACTAATCAACGATTACGCAAATCCATTAATATATGCTCAAATATTCATTACAATCTTATTTATAGCAATTCCTAACTCCGGTCAAAAAGTTGATCAAAACGCCCTCAAGCCCACGTGCCCGGAAATCCAATTTTTTTTGAAGATAAAGATTAACCATGACCTTAGGAACTCAAATATATAATTTTCTCTTAATTTCATCCCCAAAATGGTGGATAAGTTCCAAGATTACTCATTTCCTAGGTTTTCCACCAAAACCTAATTTTTATACTAATTTAAATGCTCAAATCCATACATATATGATGTATTTAATTCAAAATAGGTGGGGATATCTAACATTGACGTTGTTGACAAAAATACTCTCTTGAAGCTCCCCCAAAAATCGCCCAAGCCATGAAAAATGGGTGAAATAAACTCAAACCCCAATGTAAAACATCCCGTCTGCCACCAACGATTTCCGTACCTGCGGTCCCTTGATCGCTTCTACGGTTCCGCAGGTGCGGATCAAACATCGCTTCTGCGATCCGCCCAAGGCTGCCCTTTTTCACTTCTGCGACCACGTCTCTGCAGATGTGGTCCCGCTTCTGCGGAACCTTGACTGCATTTGCAGTCCTTAAGCCCTTGACCAAAAGTTCGCACATGCGCCTTCCTAGCCGCTTCTGCGGCGCCACACCTGCGGCCCTTTTTCCGCAGGCGCGGTTATGAAAACAACCAGCAGTCCTCCACCTTCCAAAAATTCCATTTTCGATCCGTTAACCACCCGTAATTCACCCGAAGCCCCACGGTACCTCAACCAAACGTATTAACCAATCAGAAAACACGTTACGGATTTGCTCGAGGCCTCAAATCACATCAGTCAATGCTAAAATTATGAATCAACCCCCAATCCAAACTTAATGAACTTTAGAATTTCAAACTTATATTTCTGATGTTTAAACCTATCAAATCACGTCCAATTGGCCTCAAATTTTGGGCACAAGTCATATTTGACATTACGAACCTACTCCCACTTTCGAAATTGAATTTCGACCCCGATATTAAAAAGTCTACCTTCGGTCAAACTTCTCAAAAAACTTCAAATTTCTATCTTTAGTAAAATGGCTCAAAAATATTCTACGGACCTCCGAATTCACTTCCGATCGCGCTCCCAACTCCCGAATCACCATACAGAGCTATTCCCAGACTCAGAATCCCAAATGGACATCGATTACACTGAAATGCACTGCAAGCCAAACTCAAGAAATTTATTCTAAAATGCTAACTTTCACAATAGGCGCCAAAACACTCCCGGGTTATCCAAAATCCGAACCGGGCATACGCCCAAGTCCGAAATCATCATACAAACTTGCTGGAATCTTCAGGTCCTGATTTCGAGGTCGTTTACTCAAAATTCCAATCCTAGATCATTCTCTCAACTTTAAGCTTCTGAAATAAGAATTCTCTTCCCAAATCAACTCTGAACTTCCCGGAACTTAATTCCGACCGCGCGTACAAGACATAATACTTGAAATGAAGCTGTTTATGACCTCCGACTGGTGAACGGAGCGCTAGGACTCAAAACGACTGGTCGGATCGTTACAACATTACTCCATTCATACGTGAGATTTAGGATTTCTAGAATATGAGTGTACCGCTAAATAAAAGAGAGAAAAATACTTAAATATTATTTTTTATTTAAAAAGATACATTGATTAGAAGGGTATCCTTGGAGCAAAGGTAAATTTATTTTCTTATAACCTATATGTTATGGGTTCAAGTCGTAGAAGCAGTCACTAATATTTGCATTAGAATAGACTGTCTATATGACACCCCTTGAAGTGTGATTGTTTCCTAAATTATGTGTGAACACAGATACTTTATGTATCGGTCTGCCGTATGTGAATAAAGAACACATTGGTTGTTTGTTTAGTTATACTATCTTCTCAAAACCTCCCCAAATAGGCCGGGCACCGATTTCTATTGGTCAGTAGAGGCATAGTTATTCCTTGTTAATTCAAATTATTTCATTTGAATAAGTATTTTAATACCGTGAATTATATGATAACAGTGGATATACCTTGAAAAGGGAACACTTTCCTCAATATTAAATAGTGTGGTCCATATGGACTAATCTCTAGAAGTGCTCTTTTGATTTGAAAACACAAGAAAGAGTTTTAAAACCTGTTTGGTTCGGTTTCTTAAGGCCTAAAAGGGAAGTGGCCGATAAGCAACTGTTTCTATTTCCTTACTCAGTTGCTATTATCCTATTCGTCCAACTTCATTGATTCCCTTTTTTTCTTTCAACTTCATTGGTTCCTTTGACTTATTTTTTTATTTGACTTCATTGATTCCCTTTTTTTTTCTTTCAACTTCATTGGTTCCTTTGACTTATTTTTTTATTTGACATATAAAATAAGCAAATATATATATTTGCATATTTTAGTTAAAAGATTAGGTTAGCGGCTATTTTAATTAATTCTTCTTAAATTTTTACTCTCTCCGGTCCAAAATAAGTAATTTTTTGGTATTTTTCTTGTGGTCCAAAATAAGTGATTTTTTCAGATTTCAAAAACGAATGAATTATTTTTCCTATATTGTCCTTGGACTAAATAGTGTTGGAATATGTGTTAGAAGTGTTTATGTGAGATAGTAAAGGTAAATAGGGTCAATTTCATTGCTAATTAATGCAAAAAGATGAATTTTTTGATATGTGTGAAAACATGCAAAATTTCACTTATTTTAGACCGGAGGGAGTATCTATGTTGGACTGCACAAATTTTGCTTAATTTTTTGGGATTTTCACATAGCAGACCGCATTTACTATTTACTTTATATATATATATATATATATATATATATATATATATATATATATATATATATATATATATATATATATATATATATATTTATTGCCTTAATTATACAAGATTATACTTATAATACATGAATTATGTGTATATTATACTTCCATCGGTTAGGATATTTACATAAATAACCGTTTATATTTATATTTTACTTTTTCTAGCCATATACATAGATTATACATTAATTATATACATATAATATATAAATTATACATATAATATACTTTTACAAGCTATTTTTAATTTTAGCGGTTGGATAGGTGGCTATTTGGATTAATTCTTCTTCGGCTATTTTGGTTAATTCTTATAATTTTTCATTGTAAACATGGGATCAGATAAGATGCAATACTTGGGCTCACGTTAGTCATTTGGGCCGAGACACATCCGATGATGTTTGGGCTCACCTTTCTCCCTTCTAATGTATAGCCGTTCCGCTTCCTTCATTTTCAAAATTCAAATTTAGTCCTCATTCCGCAAATATCTCTTAAAATAGTGCCCTTTTCCACAACGGCGCCTACCCCTTCAACAAACCCTATATAAACCCTCGTATTCTCTTCCCCTTTTCAAATCAAAATCCAAAACCCTTCAGCCATCACTCATTTCTCTGTCCTAGTGCTCCAGTTCTGCGTATATATATACACTGTACCGCTTTAGGTGCATACATTTTCCCTTGATTTATTGATTCATCGGAACTGAAAATGTCGCTGAGACCGAGTGCGAGGACGGAGGTTCGTCGGAACCGGTATAAGGTAGCGGTGGATGCGGAGGAAGGAAGGCGTAGGAGAGAGGATAACATGGTTGAAATTCGTAAGAATAGGAGAGAGGAAAGCTTGCAGAAGAAGCGACGTGAAGGCCTTCAACCGGATCAGCTACATAATGTTCCTGTTCAGACAACCTCTGGCGAAAAGGTGGAAAATAGATCTGTATTTTTCATTTCCTTATGTTTTATCGACTAGTACTGTTAGATTAAGTTTCTGATTGGATTGAATGTTGACCTTTCCTGATTTTTATCAGTTAGAACATTAACTCATGATTTCCTTGATTTTCATCATGTATTTGTCTGTTTGGTGAAATTTTGGATTTTCCTAGTAGTATTTTTCTGAACATGGATTGATATTGAATAAGGATTTTCTGTCGAGTTGTTGTTAAGCTTTTGACAAACTTGTATTGACTTGCTATGAAGTGTTTTCGATTGTTTATGTTTGGTCGTTGTTGACTTGTTTGTAAATATATGCCCAAACGATGAGTGAGGTGTTGTATAGATTTGAATATTCGTTTTGTACTAGACTGTGGCTTCTTCCAAGTATCCATTGGCTTGTTAATATCTGCACGTGAAAACAGTTGCATGGTTTTGTGAAGTGTATTGAACATATTTGCGACAAAGTTTTGTTGTATCGATCTACAATACTTGAAATATATTTTACTCTTTTCTTCATTTGTAGCTACTGATGTTTGTTTCAAATGCCTTTATTTTGCAGTTAGAGATGATACCACAATTGGTTGCAGGTGTTTGGGGCGAAGATGGCAATGTACAGCTTGAGGCTACTTCTTATTTCAGAAAAATGCTCTCAATCGGTAACCATTGTTATGTAGATACAAATATTCCTGTTTTTATTGCTGGGTTTTCTGGTGGTTTCTTACCCAGTAGACATGTTTTTCGATTTTGATAACTATACAGAAAGGAGTCCCCCAATAGCGGAAGTAATTCAATCTGGTGTAGTTCCTCGTTTTGTTCAATTTCTAATGAGAGATGACTTTCCACAGCTTCAGGTGTTAAACCCCTCCACTACTTGCATTATCCTTGTATCCTCCTGGAAGATAGATAGTCTGACTACGAATTTCCTTGTATCTATCAACATTACTCAGTTTGAAGCAGCTTGGGCTCTCACAAATATTGCATCTGGAACATCTGAGCATACAAAGGTGGTAATTGATTCTGGTGCAGTCCCAAGTTTTGTAAAACTTCTTGGTTCTCCTAGCGATGATGTCCGAGAGCAGGTATACACGAAAAAATAGATTAAATTTTGTTCATAGTTATTTATAACGGATTTTTAGTCCTTGCTCTTCTTCTATTATACTTCTGAGGTATGCAATAATATTTGTATTTCTAGTTCTGACAACTTGACTTTTTCATCATTTAGGCTGTGTGGGCTCTTGGAAATGTTGCTGGTGATTCACCAAAGTGCCGTGATCTAGTCCTTAGCTGTGGTGCTTTGGCTCCCTTGTTGGCCCAATTTAACCCAAATGCCAAGCTATCTATGCTGAGAAATGCCACTTGGACACTTTCAAATTTCTGTAGAGGGAAGCCACAACCTTCTTTTGATCAGGTGTGTCCTAAACGCTTGATTTATTTGTTGATCAGTGATCAATGATACAGAGTTTTAACAGTAGTCATGTATTCTTAGTCCTTGCTGATGAGGAATGAGCAAGGAGTTCCATTTCCCTTATCATAAGTAATACTGTGGGAGGTTGTTCCTTCCCTCATTTCTTAATAGCTTATAGCAAATAAAATGCAAATGGCCCGAGTTCAAATTAGGTGAAGTTGTTTCATTGGGCAAAGCAGGGTTTTTTTTCAAGACTGTAACAAACCACCAGGTTGTCCTAGATGCATTTTACCTGTTACAGTCTTCTTTTAGAAGCAATTAATAATTTACTGATTTTGTCGAAAACTAAAGATAGGTTTTCTGAACAAAATCAGTGGAAACTTCTATCTTATTTATTGTTTTAATAGTGTTAAGACGCATTACTATGATTTTCTTTTCTACATATGTATGTTTTTAAGTTACTATTTTATGATATGTAAGACACGTTAGCCCAACTTTTTCCGTCTTCATTTTAAGACTTCTTTATCCCTTAAGTGGTAGATCAAAATTGCCATTTACTCCCTCCGTTTCAATTTATGTGAACCTATTTGACTGGACATGAACTTTAAGAAAAAAGAGAGACTTTTGAACTTGTGGTGTAAAATGAGGCACATATATTTTGTGCGGCTAAAAATCATTGCATAAAGTTAAATTATTTCCAAATATGGTAAGGGGTCATTCATTTTGGCACGGACTAAAAAGGAAATAGGTTCACATAAATTGTAATAGAGGGAGTATAATTTATTATCCAAAGTATAACAGAAACATGTTATTTTGGAAAATGAATGAAACTAACATGTTATGAGGAAGAAATGTTGAGGAAACTGTAAGCTATGCCTATCATAATTTGTAAACTGGATGTACAGACAAGGCCTGCTCTTCCAGCTCTTCAACAGCTAATACATTCGACTGATGAAGAAGTTTTAACTGATGCATGCTGGGCACTCTCATATCTTTCCGACGGTACAAATGATAAAATTCAAGCTGTTATTGATTCTGGAGTATGTCCCCGACTGGTTGAGTTGTTAGGGTAAGTACCTTGATTATTTTAGTGTATTTCTGGGTTATCGATTTCTATAGTTATTATCTTTCTCACTTATGGATAGCATTTGTGTGTCCTGATCTTAATTATTGTTTTTCACATTTTTAGTCATCCTTCTCCATCGGTGCTGATTCCTGCTCTAAGGACAGTTGGAAATATTGTCACCGGAGATGATATGCAAACTCAGGTATTTGTTAGAATAACTTTTCAGTTTATACAAATAATGTCTGCCTTGCGTTCGTAGTAGTCCTTGGTTCTTCCAGTGCATGATTGCTGAATGTATGTTTTTTTTCCATTTCCCATGGTTTAATCTGCATCAAGCAGCATTACATTTATGTTTGTCCTCTTTACTTGATGACTTTAGGTTAATTTGTTGTTTTGCAACTGCCTTTTGGATTTTTGATTTTTGAGGATGGCATACTCATCTGGTGGGAAGTGTTTTGATTGCTTTTCTGTGAGAGTGACTTTTCAAGTTTCACTTCACTATTATCTCGCTTTCTTTTAATTTCTTGCCCCATTGATCTACTTTGGAATTTGTGCATAGTCATTCTCTTTATTCTTAGCTCTTGAAATGCTCTTAACCTGATGTCGGAAACTAAAAGCAGGGACAGAATAAAAGATATTTTGATGTTTCTTGACCTCATGGATGAATAATTTATAGTATTCCCGTTTATGTGATGTGTGAAACAACTTCCAATAAAACTCTTTTTTCTTGATGTATGTATTGGAGATGTAGAATGTTGAAGACCAGAAATTTCTGAACTTTCAATAAATTGGCTGTAGAAATAAACACATTGAACTCAAATGCTGCCTCACATGTTACTGAATCTTTGGATGATATTACGTTGACAAACTGTGCTTTTATTATGTTGCATGCGCACATGTTGCTGAATCATTTATATATATATATATGTCATCTTATAAGTGGTTATAAATGATTATGTTGTCCCCAAGAATGTATGTATGTATGTCCTCTTATAAGTGGTTATAAATGATTATGTTGTGATATTAACTAGGACCCCAAGAATTAGGGAACTTTTCTTATTCCACGTAGTTCAAAACTCCTCTATAATGGAGCATTTTTTTAATTATAAGGACATTCTCTCTAAACAATTATGTCTCTTTGTTTCGGTCAGTGTATCATCAATCATCAGGCGTTGCCCTGTCTCTTGGTCTTGTTGAATGGTAATCACAAGAAAAGTATAAAGAAGGAAGCTTGTTGGACGATTTCAAACATTACAGCTGGCAACAAGGAGCAAATTCAGGTAAACAGTTGCTGGCAGTATAACATCGCTCACCCTCCGTCCACACCCCAACAGAAAGAAAACATCGCTCACCCTCCGTCCACACCCCAACAGAAAGAAAACATCTAGATTACAAATTTAGCAATCTCTTTTGGCAATCCTTTAACTTCAATTGCACTTCATGGTCAAAGTATTCTTTCTTGCTGCAGTGTGTAATTGAGGCTGGTGTTTTTGGTCCTCTTGTTAATTTGCTACAAAATGCGGAGTTTGAGATTAAAAAGGAGGCTGCATGGGCAATCTCCAATGCCACATCTGGTGGTACTAATGAACAGATCAAGTAAGAATTTGATATTCTGGTTTCTTAGAACCACTAATTTTCTGGCATACACTCAGACGATCTTATTTTGTTTTGTATCGTATCCTGCAGATACCTTGTAAGTCAAGGTTGTATCAAGCCACTCTGTGATCTCCTAGTTTGTCCTGACCCGAGGATTGTCACAGTTTGTCTTGAAGGGCTTGAAAATATTTTGAAGGTTGGCGATGTTGAGAATTTGGGTGAGGCAGGAAATATAAACGTGTATGCTCAAATGATTGATGATGCAGATGGTATAGAAAAAATAGAGAATCTTCAAAGTCATGACAATCAAGAGATTTATGAAAAGGCTGTGAAGATTCTTGAGACGTACTGGTTGGAAGAAGATGATGAGACCATGCCACCTGGTGATGTGTCCCAACAGGGTTTCCAGTTTGGAGATGGGAATGTCTCTGTACCATCAGGGGGATTCAACTTTAACTGAAAGGAGGTCTGTCACTGAACTTTTTATTCTTAATGTTTCTAAGAATTTGGTAAAGGAGTGATTTGCTCGTGCATATATATTTCTCTTTGTTTTTTAAGCATGGAGCATCAATTTTCATCTGCAGGATTTTTCGGGTGATGCATTACCTCTACAAGTGAAAACTGATTCTGCTGGTTCCAGTTTAAGGTTTTGCATAGCTGAAGGGCTTGCGTAGGAGCAGTATCAGTGTCCTGGGCATTAGCCATTCAATCTATGTTCAATGAAGGATCCTCAAATATTCTCATTGCCTATTTCTTCTTAGCTAAGTCAAGTCCTATATCGTTTCATCTCCCAAGCAATTGTTGGGAATTTTGCTGCGTTCCCTAATATTCATTGTTCACCCGACTTAAATGATTTGTTGACATCACATCTTCTTGGTGTTGAATTAAATTGCTTATATCTTAGTGTTGTATTCCTTGTCTGTTTCGACGATGAAAGTTAGTAGCATTATTACATACTTCCATTGTAAGCATCTAGTCTTTTGTTGGATATGCCAAACTTTGTGGCTTGATTTTATCCTCGAATGAATTAATCCATTTCTTGTGGCTGATGCTCGTTGATTTTCTAATTTCGGTGTGATTGTATATATATGGGTTTTTACATCTTCAGGATAATCTACTAAAGCATGATTTGGTAATATCGGTAATAGAGTTATAACCCGCTGTAATTGGTTGTGTAAAATTCTTTATGGCCAAATCTCTAACTGAAGTTAATAGTATTAGCCAAAATATCTCGATGAAAATTGATTTAATCTATAAAAGCTTCAATACCAATTTCTGCTGACCTGCAATTTATTGCAGTGAGAAGCCGTAATTTTGAATAAAGAATGTAATTCCAATGTGAAAAGCGTAATTTTTATACTCTAGAATGGATATTCACCACATGAAGTTGTTTATACACATATGTAGAGCATAATATAATCGAGACTATGTTATTAATATTTAAACAAAATCTTGCAGTCACTACTAAATCACCACTGTAAGTCTTGGAAACATGAAGTTGTTTATACACAAAGGACAAAATAAACAAATATGTAGAGCATAATATAATCGAGACTATGTTATTAATATTTAAACAAAATCTTGCAGTCACTACTAGATCGCCACTGTAAGTCTTGGAAACATGAAGTTGTTTATACACAAAGGACAAAATAACAAATATGTAGAGCATAATATAATCGAGACTATGTTATTAATATTTAAACAAAATCTTGCAGTCACTACTAGATCGCCACTGTAAGTGTTAGAAACATACGAATCTAGAGACCCTCATTGATGTTCAGCAACAAAAGTAAATGTGCTCGTATACATTCTAGCATTGGCTTCTCAATCATATGCTCCAATTCCAACTTCTCTGACTTAATAGGAAGTGTGGCATAAGGGTGAAAAGCTGTCGTTAACCCTTTCGAGTTTACACTCGCAGTTTGAACACCACAGCCGCTGTTAATGTTGTTGTTTAACAATGCTTTCACCACTAATTGCTCAGCTTCTTCTTCAGTCATTCCTTTCTTCCATTCTTTCTCCAAGAAATCGTTCAAATCAACAGCCCCATACCCCCCTATACCAAAATTTGACTTCTCCATTACCACCCCACTAAAACCTATCTCATATATTTTACCTCCTCCATTCTTGTCCCATCCACCAAGTAGCACACCAGTTTTTAACATATTTTTCTTGTTGTTAATGTCATATGCAGATAATACCATACCAACAATCTCGGCCGCAACCGTAGCAGTAGTTTCTTGATCAAGAAAGTTGCGAGCATCTTCTAAAAGGACTTGTGTCTCGGCCCCAAGTGCACAGTGACACAAGAAAACATTAGAAGTCAGTTGTGTGATTATGTCAGTGGAGCCAAGAATGACGCCGCCGTCGTAAGTGACGCCGGCGATGGTGGTGGTGGTGTTCGACTGGTGGGACTCGTCGGAATCAGTGATGAAGATGCACATACTTCAGGTGTTAATTAAAATTTGATTAAACTAAAAGTAATGAGAATGACGTGTGGTGGATTAAACCGAGGGGTGTTTATAAATAGTAGGACCGTAGAACCGTAGTTCTGTTACTAGTTCAAGTGGGATTGTGAAAAGAATACTGCCTCAACTAGTATTATGAAGAGGGAAACCAAAAACTTTCCTAAAATGGAATTAAAGTTCTTGCAGCATTAAATTGGTAATTATGATATTTTGAATCGTACCAACTGGTTGACTCTCTCATGTTTATTTATGCTTTGTACATTTGGAATTTTGGAAGATTGTTGAGATAGTGGAATAAGAAATCATTAAGCCTCAACATAGTCCGGTTGGACATTATTAGATATATATACCGTGAAAATTTATACTGTCAATATATTTTAATTTGGTATAGCATATGTTAATGTTATCTTTCATGTTAATAATCTCACATTTTTATGAATAATTACATGTGATTTTAAATCGCGTAAAAATTTCTTTTATGGTATAAGTGATTTTATATACCATAAAAATTTCTTTTATGATATTAGTGATATCATAAGTTGGATTGTTTTCAATATATTGCTTGAATAGTTTATCCATAGAGAAAATATAGTTTGAACGAAAAAAAGGATAGAGAAAATATAATTGCTCTCAAGGTGAAAAAGAATGGCTCAGTACAAGAATATTTTCACCTTTAAATTCTTAAAGGCGCTTGAACTTTCCATCTCCTATAATCCAAACAGAATCGTAAGATATTCAGTCCTACTCTTATCTTAGTTATCGGTATATATTAATAGTAAAAATCTTACCGACAAGTGTTAGAGTGAAGTGATAAGTACTCATTCATCCTTAACCGGATTTATCAATTCGAGCTTCTGGGTATGGAGTTGCCTTTGTTAGGGATCGCCCTCTCCCCCCCCACCCAATGTGATACTTTCAAGCATAAATCCGAATTTAGACGGGCTAGAATATGATACTGGACACCGAATTGGAAACCAAAAAATAAAAAGTAGTAAAAATCTTTTCTATACAATGTGAATTACGGTTTTTAATAGTCCCATGTTATATCATCTTCAATAGAAGATACATTGGGCATTAATCCGTTTAGTTACCTAATAACAGGCATAGCTATATATCTATCTTAGAGAATGTTTGACCCAAAAAACTATAGGTTGCTTTAGGGGTTAGGGACAATCAATGAATAAATGAAGGGTAAATCGAAATCAATGGTAATATATATTAAAGATCGATCGTTGGATTCGTGTATATGTTTCTCTTATGAAAAGATGATGAAGTTTAATCAAGTGCAAGAACAAGTAAGCAATAAAGTGATAAGAGTAGAGAGAAAAATGGTAAAGAGAGAGTTGTATTATTAATGATCAGTAATACTTGTGTTACAAATGAGGGGGACCCTTCTTTATATAGAGGGGCGATCCCCTCGCCAACATATTACATCGCCCTATGGCTGTTACTATTACAATGGAAACACAGGGGAGGGGGAGTCGAGGATGTCCACTCGGATTGGCTCGTTGACACGCTGCTATGGACGGGGACGCATCCTTTCGCCGTGCGGACATGAGGGAGGACGTCTCCCAATGTTAGCTGCCTCGTAAGGAGGCGGGCCCGACCTGTATTGCGCCCGAGTCGACCGTACATACATACGTACTCGCCTCATCTTACGCCCGATTCGCCCCCATAAAGATAGTCCCTCCGCCTATTGGAGATGTGCTCGAAGCGCATCTGTAATGGGTGGATAAAGTCGACCTATATTGGGTCCTCATACATGCATACACGTGGCGCGTTCTTCTGAAACGTCGTGTGCTGACGGCGTGCGTCATAAGTACTGTTGTTTTCAAGGCAGGTCATAAAGACGATTTGACGTTTTGGTTTCCCGCATCTTTTTTGGTGCAAAAACTCTTCGAATTTCGTGTGACGACTCATTATAAATAGAGGACAGTTTCAAGACTTTCCACTCTTTAGATCATCAGAAACTCTTTTGCTTCTTAACTTTCTCCTATAGAACCTATAACCCTTTTCTCTTTTCTTGTGTTCTTACTGTTGCATCCTTAGCGCATACAAAGATACTTCAAAAAATGACTAAATGTAATCGCCGTCGGGGATCGGAAGAGGGTGATGCTGCCTCAGGAGCCTCCCGGTAGTCAAAGGGTGGCAAGGAGGTTCGTAAAACTCTTGTCCCTTTGTCTGTGGAAAACCTCCTCACTCGCGAACTGTATGTTCGGAGGGATTTTTCGACGCCGTTGGAGACCCCTGAATGGGAAAGGTCCACCTATACCTGGTCTCTTTTACACGACCTACGGGTATCTAGCCGGATCCCCGAGGCGGCAGTTATGCATACGGCCGGGAGGGACCTGGCTAATATCCATAGGCCGGGGTTCTGTGCCATTTATGAATATCCGTTCATAATGGTATGCGAACTCCCGATCTACCCGTTGGCGGAGGAACTATGCCGGTTTTATAACATTTGCCTGGCTCAGCTCACTCCATATACATGGAAGATTTACCGGATATTGACGATGTACGCCGAGAGAGCCGACGTGGACATCACCGTCCATCACATGCTGCAGCTGTTCAGCCTTGGCTCTATGAGAGGGAAAATGCTGCAGCTGAAAAATCGCGGGGCGAAAGGCTTAGTCGTCGAGGCGAACGATAAGCCCAACCGCCAGTTTTGGCTAAAGTATTTCTTTGTCCGTACCTCGGACTTGGTACCGGACACGGCTGAGTTTCCAGAGGCGTTGAACGACAATCGTAAGTGTCGAACCTTATATTTAGTGTGTTTATGTCTGCTCGATTTTTCGTCACTTTTAGATACTCATGTTTGCCATTTTCTATGGACGCAGTGAGGGCGACCTCAATCCGTGCCAGACATAAGAGCCTAGGTGGAGCCGGCTGATCCTCTATGCTGAGGAGTGTAGGACATGGGCCACCTTCACCCTCAAGTACGGTCTTCCAGGTATGGCGGTTATTTTGATTCGTCGATTTCGCCACTTATTTAGGTGTCGTTGACGTTATACCTGACACTTTGTTAAATTGTGTTTGGCAGCTCGGAACGTGCCGCAGAGACGGAGACGCCGTGCCGCCAGTTCCCCACCATCGGATTCTGAGCTTGTATTCGTGGGGAGGGAGGGACCCCCTGAAGCTGCTCAGCTTGAAGAGGACCGAGTGGACGTAGTAGTGTCCGGTGACGACGTTGCCGAGGCCGCCCGTTAGGAACATGACAATATAATCTGGGAGTCCGTTTTAGCTGACGTTCTTGGGCCTTCACATTCTGCGACCGAGCCGGTTCTTGACCTGGCCTCTAGATCGGACGTTGCCCCTTCGTCCCATGATGTTGAAGAGGGCGCTCCATAAGATGATGAGCCGTTGGAGCGGAAGAGGCGTAGGCTGCTCCTTGGAAAAAGGGTGGCCGTGGAACAAAGGGATGTGGTTACTCGCTGCCCTGATACGAGATCGGATATTATGGCTGATGCCATCTGGTCGGAGAGGGCGACACTCATGAGGGCGGCCGTGGTGGACGCTAATCTCTCACACGTCGAAAATGAAAGCGCGCCGGCTGTCGCCGGTAGAGCTGTAGACGAGGGGGAAACTGCTGTTGAGCCGACCTCTGAACCTGCGGGCGTGTTGCGACCGGAAGGTGCTGAGGCGGCCTCTAAACATGCGGACGTGCCGCAGCGAGAGCATGCCCGGGTGGATATGATGGTGACGGGTCCAACCGCCAGATCATGATCCCCACGGGATATAACTTGTTGTTGGAGAGTGAGCAGACTGCAACGGACATGTCCCTGTTGTATGGGGCTGCCGAGGCGGAGTCTCTGAAGGCTGTGAGGGACAGAGACTTATCTCGTCGAGTTTCCGGTGCCGCTCTGTAGGTATGACTCGGTCATTGTTTCATTTTGTTTTCCTTTGGCTTCTAAGGTTTTTGACTTGTTTCCTTTCTTTTTTCCTTCTCTTTATAGATCCTTATCTTGGAGGTCGAGTGGAGCCGGAGGGATCGGAAGAAGATTGCTGCCCTCCGCAAAGCATCGAAGAAGTACAAAGAGGTCCGAGCCAAGAACAAGACGTTTGTGGACGTCTATACCCAAGACCCCGATTTCTGAGTCTTCCGCGAAAGCTTGCAGGCGTTGGAGGAGCAGCTGCATAAGCAGACATCCCAACTTGAAAAGGCAGATGCAGATCTGGTGGCCGCTGTAACCCGGAATGCTGAATTGGAGAATCTTCTCCAGCAGCGGGAGTGGGAACTGGACCTCGATCGCGTGGAGATGATGGAGGCTGCCGAGCTACGTGCCAAGGTCGATGTCCTGTCGTCCAAGCTTCGGACAACCTCAGCCAGGGCGGCGATCCCTCAACAGGTGGAGGCCGTTACCTCGGTTGGCGATACGTCCCGCAAAGCTCAAGACATGCTCGTGTATGCCGAGGCGAGGCTGACCGTGTTTGAGGAGTTGTTGATCGTTGGTAGATCCACAAAGGCAGAGGTTGAAGCTCAGCGTCGCCTGGTCAGGGTTGCACGTGAAGCTGTGGGTATGACCCCGACTCTCCGGGCCAAACGGGCGACTCTTTTGTAGTGGCGGACCAGCTGGGCACCGGGTCCTGGATCGATAGGATCTTCCAGGACGAGGGTGATGATGGTGCAGCCGGCGCGGAGGGTGGCGATAGGGGTCTTGGTGATTAGATAGGATATGTATATTTGTAATCATTACTCCTTCGTAACCTTGTGACTTTATTTAATAAGATTTTTTGGCAATTTCTTAAGAATTATTTATCCTTCCTCTGTGTTCCCTTTATTTTATTTCTATACTGCTCGGGGCGTAGCCCTTTGTTTATTACGATTTCATTCTTACGTCTCTAAGGCTTTAGCCTTAAATGGAGGAGACTGTAGTCTCTCCTTTCGTCGTTAAGGCCTTAGCCTTTTATTTTGGACGGAGGAGACCGTAGGCTCTCCTTTCGTCGTTAAAGCCTTAGACTTTTATTTTGGACGGAGGAGACTGTAGTCTCTCCTTTCTTCGTTGAGGCCTTTGCCTTTATTTTAACTGGAGGAGGCCGTAGCCTCTCCTTTCGTCGTTAAGGCCTTAGCCTTTTATTTTGGACAGAGGAGACCGTAGTCTCTCCTTTCGTCGTTAAGGCCTTAGACTTTTATTTGAACTGGAGGAGGCCGTAGTCTCTTCTTTCGTCGTTAAGGCTTTAGCCTTTTATTTTAAGCGGAGGAGACCGTAGTCTCTCCTTTCGTCATTAAGGACTTAGCCTTTTATTTTAAGCGGAGGAGACCGTATTCTCTCCTTTCGTCATTAAGGCCTTAGCCTTTTATTTTAACTAGAGATGGCCGTAGCTTCTCATACGTTGGAGATGGCCGTAGCCTTTCATACATTGGAGATGGCCATAGCCTTTCGTACATTGGAGATGGCCGTAGCCTTTCATGCATTGGAGATGGCTGTAGCCTTTCATACATTGGAGATAGTCGTAGCCTTTCATACATTGGAGATGGCCGTAGCCTTTCATACATTGGAGATGGCCGTAGCCTTTCATACATTGGAGATGGCCGTAGCCTTTCATACATTGGAGATGGCCGTAGCCCTAGTCCCTGTGATATGCCATTCGTGCCGATCGTCGGTATGCTTGGTGTATCAGATTTAAACTTCTAAGCATTCCAGGCATCTCCTTCGTCGCCTCATTAAAAACCTCTCAGAGAAAACCCAATTGGGACAAAACTCGGATGGGGGAAAAAGAGTTCGGCTTGGGGGATGCCTTTCAGAAGTGGAAACATTTGAGGTGTGAGATGTTCCAGTTGTTTTAGAGTATCTTTCCGTCCATGGTTTCTAACTTGAAGGAGCCTTTGTCTGCCGCTGCGATGATTTTGTAGGGCCCATCCCAATTGGTGCCCAACTTCCCTTCATTAGGATATTTAGATGCTAGTGTTTTGGACTTTAGCACATAGTCGCCTGTCTTGAGTGGACGAATTTTCGTCCTTTTATTGTAGTATCTCTCGATCTGCTATTTTTGGGCCACTAGCGTGATGTGGGCAATGTCTCTTCTTTCTTCGGCTTCGTCCAAGTCTTGTAGTCGGCTCGCGTCGTTCTCCTCTCTGCTTGTGTGCGAGTATCTGAGGCTTGGTTCGCCGACTTCAACCGGTATGATGGCGTCGGTCTTGTAGACTAATGAGTAGGGAGTCTCTTCTTTGGAGGATTTGGGGGTGGTTCTATGTGCCCATAGTACTTCCGGTAGCAACTTGGGCCACAACCCCTTGGCGTCCTCGAGTTTTTTCTTCAGGGTGTTTAGTACGGTCTTGTTGGACGATTCTGCTTGACCGTTAGCGGCTGGATGATATGGCGTTGAGAGTATTCTTTTGATGCGCCATTTATCGAAGAAGTCGGTTGTCTTTTGTCTTATAAATTATCGTATGTTGTCACACGTTATCTCTTTAGGGATGCCGAAGCGGCATATGATGTTTTCCAGATGAAGTCTATGACTTCTTGCTCGTGGATCCGGGCATAGGCACCTGCTTCTACCCACTTGGAAAAATATTCAGTTAAAACTAATAAAAAGCGTACCTTTCCTCGTCCGATAGGTAGTGGCCCGACTATGTCCATTCCCCACTTGATGACGGGCCATGGGGATGTGACCGAGTGGAGGGGCTCTCCTGGCTGATGTATCAGGGGGGCAAACTTTTGACATTTTTTGCATTGTCGGACGTATTCTGCCACGTCTTTTTTCATGGTGGGCCAGTAGTATCCGGCCCGTATTAGACACCGTACAAGTGCTCGGTTTCCTGTATGGGCACTGCAATGGCCCTCGTGGACCTCTTCTAGCACCGGCGTCGTCTGGTTAGGGCCTAGGCACTTAGCCAGGGGTCCTCCAAAAGTTCTTTCGTAGAGATCATTATTCACCAGGTAGTACCTCGCGACTTGTGTGCGAAGCTTTCTTGCTTCTTTTTGGTCGTGTGGTAGGTTCCCATCCTGCAAATATGATACAAATTGATTGCGCCAGTCCCAAGTTAGGTGTATGGTGAATACCTCGTTGTGGTCGATGGCGGAGTGCAGGAAGGTGACAGTGCTTTCTTTGCTTAGGTTGGTGGTTGCTGCAGTCAATTTAGCCAACCCGTCTGCTTCAGCGTTGTGTACCCTACGAACTTGTTCGAAGCGGCACTCGTCGAATAGGGCCATCAGCTTACAGATCTCGACTCGATATTTTTGCAACCTCTGCTCCTTGATCTGATAAGTCCCGGCGACTTGATTTACCACAAGTTGCGAGTCAAAATGCAGGATCAGTCGGCGGACCCCGTACCTGGTGGCTAGTTTTAAACCTGCAATAATTGCTTTGTACTCCGCCTCGTTGTTAGTCATCTTGGGGTATTGTATGGACTGGCGAATGACGTCGCCCGTAGGGACTTCGAGAATGAGTCCCAGTCCCGATCCCGAAGCGTGCGGCCCCATCGGTGTGGAGTATCTAGGGGTCGATGTTAGGAGCCGTTTGCAGGGCCTCCTTCTCTGCCTCAGGCGAGATTTTGGCACTGAAATCGGCTACGAAGTTGGCGAGGACTTGTGATTTGATGGCAGTTCTAGGGATATATGTGATGTCGTGCTCGCTGAGCTCTATAGCCCATCTGGCGAGACGGCTCGACAGTTCAGGCTTGTGTAGGATGTTTCTTAGAGGGAAAATGGTCACCACTCGAATGGGGTAGCATTGGAAATAGGGTCTCAGCTTTCGGGAAGTCGTGACCAACGACAACGCCAATTTCTCGAGGTGTGGGTATCGTGTCTCGGTGTGACTAGAGTTTTACCAATGTAATAGATAGGTGATTATGTACCTTTTTCTTCACGGACGAGCACTGCGCTGACCGCGACTTCAGTAGGGGTTCACCCAGTTTTGCTTTTACCAACATTGGTGGGGACGTCAGATATGCTTTTAACTCTTGGAGGGCTTTGACACATTCGTCATTCCAGTGGAACCCGTTGTCTTTTCTCAGCACACTTAAGAATTTGTGGCATCTGTTTGACGATCGGGAGAAGAAGCGAGAGAGGGCGGCTATTCGGCCTGTCAACTTCTAAACCTTTTTCTTGCTGTTGAGTGCCTCGGATATCGAGGCGATCCCCTTAATCCGGTCGAGGTTGACTTCGATCCCTCTTTGTGATATGAGGAAGTCGAGCAATTTCCCGGATGCCACGCCAAAGGCACATTTTTCGGGGGTCAGCTTCATTCCATAGTTGTTTAATATCTCGAAGGCTTCTCACAAGTGATCGATATGATCCTCCTTCCTCGCCGATTTCACTAGCATTTCATCAATGTAAACCTCCATAGTTTTCCCAAGTTGCTCCTTGAACATCTTGGTGACCAGCCTTTGGTAAGTAGCTCCCGCGTTCTTTAATCCGAAGGGCATCACTCTGTAGCAGTAGGTTCCTTGGTGGGTGATAAAGGTGGTTTTCTCCTGATCTTCCTCGGCCATTAGAATTTGGTTGTAGCCGAAATAGGCGTCCAAAACTTAGTAGCTCGTGTCCGGCGGTGGCATCGATTAGCTGGTCGATGTAAGGCAAGGGAAGGAGTCCGTAGGGCAGGCCTTGTTTAGGTCGGTGAAATCCACGCACATTCTCCACTTCCCGCTCTTCTTTTTGACCATTACCACGTTAGCGACCCATTGCGGGTATTTCGACTCCGTGACGGAGCCGTTGGCTAGCAACTTGTCTACTTCTTCCCAGACCGCCTCATTAATAGCGACATTGAACTTTCTCCTGACTTGTTTTACCTGCGGATGTAATGGATCCACGTTGAGCCGGTGGAAGGCAATATCTGGCGAGATCTCTAGCATGTTTGCATGGGAAAAAACAAACATGTCTGCATGTTTATTTAAGAATTCATGGTACTTACCTAGATTGGTTAGTCCATGACTGATGTAGGCCTTCTTCTTGGGGTCATCCTGATCTAGTTGAACCGGGTCTAGATCCTCAACCGTAGCTTTGCAGGCTTCTACGATGTCTGGGTCTCTTATAGCGTCGGCCGTCGGGTTCGCTTGGGTCCCCGACATGGCTGATTGCTATGCTTATGCGCTCGCCCCGTTCAATTGCCTGGTGTGGGCGCAGTTTTGAGTTATTTATAACATTCCTGCATTGTGCGCGGCTCCGCTTTAATGCTGAATATTCCCCATGGGTTTGAGAATTTGATCACTTGGTATAGGCTCGAGGGGACCGCTCGCATGGCGTGTATCCATGGGCGCCCGATGATGACGTTGTAGGCTGTCTCTTGGTTCATCACACGGAAGGTAGTTTTCAGGGTGACGCCTCCCGCGAGGACGGGCATGGTCACTTCTCCCGATATGCGCTCTACTGCATGGTTTAAACCTGTTAGAGTTATGCATCGGGGGGTTATCCTGTCCTCGAGTCCCATCTGTGAGAGGACTCTCGAAATTATGATGCAGGTGCCACTTCCTTCATCGATCATGACTCTCCTGACATCAGTATCAATGATACGTAGAGTAATAACTAAAGCATTATAACGGGGGAAACACAAACCGTCGGCGTCAGACTTATTGAAGGTGATACTTCCTTCGAGGTCATCGTACCGTTCGTGGGAGATGGTCCTCTTCAATCAGTGTGTGCTGGCGTATTTTGCTTGGTTAATGGTGACGTTGTCCCCTTCTCCGACGATCATGTTTACCATATGTGTCGGAGAGGACGGCTTTGGAGGTCCTCGGGAGTGCTCCCGTCCGCGTGCAAAATTGGCTTTTCCTTTGTCGCTGAGCAGCTCCTTTAGGTAACCCTGGTTGAGCATTCTGACGACTTCTTGCCACAGACCTATGCATTCTTCGGTTCGGTGCCCTCGTTTCTGGTGGAACTCGCACAGAACGTTTGACTTTCTTGTGGTCGGGTCCGATTTCATCTTTTGGGGCCATTGCACCTTGGTGTCAAGCTTCTCCAGTGCGTACACTACTTCTGAAGGGGAAACACAGAAGTTATGTGAAGAAAATAAAGGGGGCGTACCTCGTTCGTTTATGAGTGGGAAGAGATGGCATTGCACGATGTCCGTGTGGCGAGGGGGCGGAAGTGAAGATCTCGTATAGGGTTGGTGTCGCTCCTTGCTGGGACAAGGGGGAAGTTCCCGGCGCCCCTCATGCCGCCGATCTCTCATTGTGTTCGGGTGCACGACCGCCAGCCGTCGGGTTGGTCCTTTAAGATCCTCCTCATCTGGCCGTACCTAGGCGCAGTAGACATTATGGATCTCGTGCCAGGTCGTGGGAGGGTACTTCATGAGCCGGCTCAGCGGTTTTTTGGTAGCTCTGGAGCCGTCCCTGCTAAGTCCGTTCTGGAAGCCGCTACCGCCATTCCTTCTAACACATTTGGCAGGCTCATTCTTACCCTGTTGAACCTGGCGAGGAAGTCCCTGAGTCCCTCGCCTGTGATTTGTCTGACGGCGAAGATATCGTTCACTCTTGCTTCTGCTTTCTTAGCGCCGTCATGTGCTGTGACAAACTTGTTCGCCATTTCCTCGAAGGTTGAGATTGCTTTGGCAGGTAGTTTGGAGTACCAGGTCAATGCTCCCCCGGTCAGCATTTCGCCAAACTTTTTCAGTAGCACTGATGGTACCTGTTCTTTAGACAAGTAATTACCTTTCACAGCGGTGACGTAGTGGATGAGGTGATCCTCGGGATCAGTGGTTCCGTCGTACACCTTCAGGTAGGGGGGCATTTTGAAGGTCTTTGGAATGGTGTAGGGTGCTGCTTCTTCGGAGTAGGGTTGTTCCACAAACCTTCCTACATCCCGTTTGGGTAGTAGTTTAGGTGCCCCGGGGATCTTATCAACCCTATCTTGGTGCTCCTTCATCTGGCGCGGAGGGCCTGTTTTTCGCTTTCCATTTCTTCCATTTTCCTCAGGACGGAGGCTAATGTGTCATCGTGTGTTTGTGTCTCGATGAGTTGGCCGTTGGTTCGTGTTCCTTCATGTTTATCTGTCGCGGTGGTGTTGCTTGTCGCTGGTGCTACATTCTCGCAGCCTCGTGGTGGCTTTTCCACTAGGCTGCTCAAGGTGCTGGTCAACAATTCCTCCAGTAGCCTCTTGAATGTTGGGGGTGCTTCTTTTGAAGTGGAGGTGTCCCTTTCCTGCGGGGTAGTAAGGTTCCCAAAGGGGGAGGGGAGTCCCCTGCTTCAGGCGCGGCAAAGGGAGTAATGTTGATGGCTGTGCTACCACCAGCCTCGTTCATGGCACTCAGGAGGTTTGTGGTAACTTCTGCCACAACTTGGGTCGCGTGTTACTTTCAGCCATTTCGAAACTTTTTCCGATGATCGGATCTCGCGAATGTATACTACGAGTTTGATTCTCGAAATCTCCACAGACGGCGCCAAATTATTTTACTCAAAAGTTATAGGTTGCTTTAGGGGTTAGGGACAATCAATGAATAAATGAAGGGTAAATCGAAATCAATGGTAATATATATTAAAGATCGATCGTTGGATTCGTGTATATGTTTCTCTTATGAAAAGATGATGAAGTTTAATCAAGTGCAAGAACAAGTAAGCAATAAAGTGATAACAGTAGAGAAACAATAGTAGAGAGAGAGTTGTATTATTAATGATCAATAATACTTGTGTTATAAATGAGGGGGACCCTCCTTTATATAGAGGGCGATCCCCTCGCCAACATATTACATCGCCCTAAGGCTATTACTATTACAATGGAAACACAGGGGAGGGGAAGTCGGGGACGTCCACTCGGACTGGCTCGTTGACACGCTACTATGGACGGGGACGCATCCTTTTCGCCGTGCGGACATGAGGGAGGACGTCTCCCAATGTTAGCGGCCTCGTAAGGAGGCGGGCCTGACCTATACTACGCCCGAGTCGACCGTACATACATATGTACTCGCCTCATCTTACGCCCGATTCGCCCCGATAAGTCACTAATTTGTACAATCATACTTAAGTTTACATACTTAACTCTCAATTGTTGTGTTTGGATGAAAGAAAGATTGTTCTATTTTTATTGCTAAAAATAGAATTTATTTCTTCTATTTCATATAATGTAATCCGCTAGACCTTATACTTAATTTGTTTGGAAAAATTTTCCGCAACCATATGACTCTTTTTCATGTCAGTGGCAATTCCTTCCACGGGTGGGAGGGGTCTATTGATCCAATGGAGCAATTGAGCATCGACCTTTCTTATAGCCGTTTGTCCCGCGCTATATATCAGGAGAAGTAGTTTTTTTTAAAAGTACTTTTGGTGGGAAGTAATTTGTATTTTACTAATTAGTTTGAAAAGCACTTTTGAGCAGCAATTAGTATTTGCCAAACTTTAAAAAACAGCTCCTAAGTGCATTTTTCTCAAAAAATGCTTCTGGAGAGAAACTACTTTTTTCTTTTTCTCCTCAAAAGTATTTCTTTTTCTTCCGAAAACTTGGCCAAGCACATTAATTTTCGGCCAAAAGCACTTTTGACAAAATAAAAGCACTTTTAGCAACAAAAAAAAGCTTGACCAAACAGACTATTAGAATTCATATAGCGAGGGGCATTAACCCCAATATCAAGAGGATTGGAACGCTTTATTATTATTATTATTATTATTATTATTATTATTATTATTATTAGTAGATTGGAAAATGTCCAAATACCCTCCTAAACTTTATGATAAGATCTATATATAACCCTCATTAAAAGTTTGGCTAATATCCAACCTTGCTGTTACACTATTGGCCTGGATACCCCCTTGGAATTTACGGTAAGGTCTATATATAATCCTTGCTTTTTTAACAATATTTTTTTTTGTAAAAACTGAATTTTTTTGTTGAAAATAATTTCTTGAGTTCTTAAAAAACAAAAATATTTTGTTAAAAAACAAAAATTTTTCCTATTTTTACAACAATAAAAAAATAATTTTTACAAATTTGTTTTTCCTGTTTTTACAAAAAAAATCTTTAAAAAAACTAAAGAATGAAGAAAAAAAATATTTTTCAAAAGCGAAAATAATTTGTTGAAAATATTTTATTCAGTTTTAAAAAAATAAATTTTTTTTTTGAAAACTGAAAATGTTCTAATTCCTCTATTTTTACATTTGTTTCATTTTTTACAAAAAATAATTTTGTTAAAAAAATAATTTTTGTAATTTTTTAAGTGTTACAAAAAGAAATTAGAACATCTCCAAAAGAAAAAGAAATTTCTTTTTTTGAACTTTAAACAAATTGCAAAAATTATTTTTTAACAAATTATTTTCGATTTGTGAACTGAAAAAATTTGCTCCTCTTCCCCCTTCATCACTCTCTATCTCCGGCTCTTGCCATTAGTTAGCTTGCACTTCCCTTGCTTGCCCTTTGAGTTTTCAAAGTCAAGGTGCCTTTCCCTTTTCCCTTTTTCTGCTTTACCTCTTACTGAAGTGAAACAACTGACTGTTGTCTACCTTTGATTCTGTCTTCCGGGTGAAGGTCCTGCAGAGGTCTTTTTTAGTGATCAAAATTGATTAGGGACAGTGAACCATGATGAAAGTAGCTATTGACGTGAGTGGTTTTCTATTTATATTTGAAAAGCAAGGTAGGTTAGTTAACGTTTGCAACAAAACATTTTCAGTTTTTACAAATATATTTTTACAATAAAAATATTTTGTTGGCTCCATTTAAAGTTTAGGAGGGTATCCAATAATATAACGGCAATGTTAGATATGGGCCAAACTTTTAACGAGGGTTATATACAAACCTTATCGTAAAGTTCAGGGGATTATTTAAATCTTTTTCATTATTAGATTAATCTGAATTCACACCTAGGTCCTTTAAAAGCCAAAGTATTTTCTAATAAAATCCCTTTCATTCACAAAACTCAAATTCAAATATCTTATTAAACACAAAAAATAATACTGTATTTATTTCACCACAACTCTCGACCATAACACTTTATTATATATGGTAATTTAGGAGCATAGCGTGTATTGTATTGTTTGTTGGAGTGTTTGAAGAAAAGGTTAAGCTAGTTGGTGGAAACTAACATTCCCTTTGATCCCTTTGTTTGTTACAGAACTTTTCATCATCTTTTGTTATGACCACTACGTATTATATTTTCTTGTTAATTACTCCGGTTCAAAATAAGTGATTTTTTTTTGAATATTTTCACACATATAAAAAAAGTCACTTTTTAGCATTAATTAGTAATATAATTGATCATTTTAACCTTACTATCTCATATAAATACTCCTAATACATATTTTAATACTATTTATTTCAAGAACAATGTAAAAAAAATATCATTAAGTTATTTTTAAAATTCAAAAAAATCTTATTTTGTACCAAAAAATATGCCAAAAAATCACTTATTTTAGAGGGAGGGAAGTACTTCACTTTCATCTTCTCTAAAAGCACACTCAAAACCCAGAGGTCTAGTGCATGCAGGTCGACACGTGTTAGAGTTAACACTTAATTTGGCAGGTCTTTGTGCCGTCAAAACGCAAAATTGAAGGCCATTTCTGTCATTTAACATCTAAAAATTAGGGTTGAACCCACTTTCCTTTGCTGGCTGTCCTTTTATAATATCGAGCTCAGACCATCATTACATCAGCCACTTCACTCCCCCACACCCCTACTTCTCTCACCACCTTCCCTCTGATCCTCCTTACTCCCCCGCATTATCAATTTTTTCTTCCAATTTTCTTCATTAGTTCATGGATCCAACGCAAAAGGTAAATTAAGACCCTATTTATACTTCAATTTGCCAGCATTGTCGTTTTGTTTCTTATAAATTGTTACTTATACAGGACGATTCTTTGGGTAATGAGTCAACTGAGAGTACTAAATCTTGTTCTGATTGCAAAACTACAACGACGCCCTTGTGGAGAGTTGGTCCTTGTGGGCCTAAGGTAAGTTAATTACACCCATTTTTACGATTTCTAATCTGGGTTTTGTTTCATAACAGTTTATCAGCTGCTAATTCGCATTATTAATTACTTTATTACAGTCACTGTGCAATGCTTGTGGGATCAAATATAGGAAGAAAAAGGGTACCCCATCTGGATTTGACAAAGACCCAGAGAAGAAGAAGAAGAAGAAAGAGACAGACATTTGTAACAGTAGTACGGACAAACTAGCTCACAGCCAAAAGGGTAAAATTGGAAAAGATGGTAAGTTAAGCAAAGGATTGAAAGTGAGATTTATGATGTTAGGGAAAGAAGTGGTGATATTACAGAGGCAGAGATCTTCAATGAAGAAGAAGCCAACAATGCATAGGAAATTTGGTGAAGTTGAAAGAGCTGCTCTTCTTTTGATGGCTATGTCTTGTGGCTCTGTTTTTGCCTAAAGTCAGCACTATTAGTTAGTACTAATTACTAAACCCTAACCTCTTTTTTTTTTTTTTTGGCTTATTAAAGTAGATAAACCCTTGTTTTTTAACTTAGTCAAAGCTTTTAGGGGTACTATAAAAAATATTCCAGATGTGTTATCATAAAAAAGAATCTGGTATTAGAGCCTTTTTAAAGAAATGGCTTGATTTTGGTAGCTTAGGAAAAGGAAAGGAAGAAAGTGAAATTGTACATATATGATGGTGTTGATGATCTAATATGCCTTTTTGAGTTTTCACTTTATTGTCTGTGTGTTTGCTGCCCAAAATTGGATTATTCATTTGATATTCTGCAGTTGTTAACTCTCTTTTTCTTATAAAGAGTCTATTCAGCTTAGCTGATTTAGCATATATGTTTGGGTAAAAGTGCGAAATTAATAATAAGCAGTCGAAGAATTTGGTATATGATGAGTTTTAAGAGATAAAATAGTAAATATTTTGTGGGGTGGGGGTGTAAGCAAGAATTATCACAGGTTAGTGCAATTAATAATTTCAAATTACTCTTTCTTGAAGACAAGTTTAATAGGATTAATTCAACTTTTGTCTTTCTGTTTTATGCTAATTCATTAGTTGTAAGTTGTAACTTGTAACTTGTAGGACAGACAAAGTAGTTGTCTTAGTATTTAAGTCCTAAAAGAAAGGGCTTGATTTTGGTATTCGAAAAAAAATAGGAAGAAAGTGAAATTGTATGATGTATGAAGGAAGGTGCTGATGATTGGAAATGCCTGCTTAGATTTGTCATTTGTTGTCTCTTTGCTTCCTAAATTGGATCATACAATTGACATTAAGTTGTCTTGTAATGTTGATCACTCAATCTTTTTGCCAATTTCAATTTTTCTTCAATGGGCTGACATATGTAATGCAAGTTCCACAGGATGTCAAGTTGTTTGGTTTCTATTTTCTAATTTGAAGCGTTCAATTATTTTACGTGTGACCCAACACAGATAATATGGTTGATGCCGCGATCTCACACCTTTTTGAATAATTTTACTACATATCTTCATGTCGAATTTGTCCCAAAAAAAATTGTTAATAATGATTTGGTGGTATGTGCTTCTCTAATGAACTTTTCCCGCAACACCTTTATGTAAATCGGGCTGGTATGTATACGGTGATATCTTCCCAGTGAATAACGGAGTGAGGGCATGAACATACAAGATCGAAATCGAAGCTAGGAGGCCCGTGAAAAGTTAAGAAGTACTCGCCATCGGGCCTGATAAAACTGATGCACCCCGGACTCAGGACGAGTTCTAAGACATCGGAAAGCACAATGAATGGTTACACACGATGGATAAGGGGCTGTTATATTCATAACTAACCGGATATAAGGCGCAGATCCTGTTGGATGTCTGTTACGGATAAGTAATTAATAAAAGAAGAAGATTTTTACCTTTTTTAGATTTGTACTAGGGCTGAAACTCTCTTACTATATAAATGGAAGCTTTTCTTTGATACAAATTCATTTTCTGCTTTCTAGCTATCGAAAAAGTTCTTACTTAACTTTATTTTCTTCATTCGCAATTATTAGGATTGAACTAAGGGTCCGATTGAGGGCAAAATTACTTTCCAATCTGAACTCGGGTTGGGCTGTAACATTACATCTGGTTTGATCATTTGATTTGTCTTTAACCCGTTTATATGGTATTCTTAATTATTTGTGTTGAAGTAATCCACATATTCTTAATACCGCGTATAAATTCAATTGTTATCCGATTTTAGGATAAATGGTTTGGCGCCCACTGTGGGATTAAGGATAATATTCAATTGTTATCTGGTTTTAGATTAAACAGTTTGGCGTCCACCATTATGGTGATTTGATACAAATCTCCATAACATACTCTATTTTACGCTTGTTCTTTAAAGTCTTAATTTCAGGCCAGCTTAAAAATATCGAATTCCCAATCTGCCCATTTGAACATTGACGCTGAATCTGGCCATCATGGCAAAAATAAAAATTTGGTGCCTAGCAACGAGCTGCCTCCTGCTAATCCCAACGGTGTCCCAGTTGTCGATCCGGTCGATGTAACTCACAAGTGGCCACTGATGTCAATCTGCCAACTGATCCCAAAAATAGTGTTCACGGGGAACCTCGAATGATAACTTGAAAGTTGAGGATATCGAGTGGGTGTTACTAAAGAAGTTCGGGGAAACTCTATCCAATGGAGCGATGATATGGTACTGCAACTTAACCCTAAATTCTATTGACACGTTTGCTATGCTTGTAGATGCTTTTGTGAAAGCCCATGCCAGGGCCACCAAGGCCGAGACCAGAAAGTTGGACCTTTTCAAGGTTAAAAAAAAGAGACAACGAGATGCTCATGGAGTTCGTGTCGAGGTTCTACATGGAATAGATGGATCTGCCTCTGGTTGCATATGATTGGGACCTTCAGGCATTCACTCAGGGGGGTTTAACCCCCGAAGTTACTTGGCCTCTATACAACTAAAAATAAATTTGGTAGAGTACCAGCGGTGACCTTGGCCGACGTTTACAACCGGTACTGGTCAAAGATCAGGGTCGAGGATGACCAACTCAGAGCACTTTCTGGGTCCGTGTACCTCGTCAGGACCGATGGCAGGTATAAAAGAGTCGTTGATCATGATCCAAGACCGATCAGGGATCGATACCAACCATACATTAGGACCAAAGAGGAAATGGATCTTGGAGTCACCCCACGAGGAGCAAGAATAGAAGTAATCGAGGACCCATTAGGTAAGGTCTGATGAGGACAATGGTTTTGACAGACCTCTCAAGGATAGGGAAGTACCAAGGTTATCACAATATAACTTCAACGTTGATGCTGCAAGCATCGTGTCAGCCATCGGGCATATCAAATAGACCAAATGTCCCCAATCTTTAAATTCCGACCTACTTAAAGGGATATGATATGCAAGTATCATGGATCTCATGGTCACACGATCGAGGATTGCCGTCAATTGAGAGAAGAAGTTGCCCAGTTATTCAACAACGACCACCTCCGAGAATTTCTGAATGATTGAGCCAAAATTACTTCACGAACAGGGACAAAAAAAACAGGTCAAAACGTCATCAATATGATCATCGTAGGGGTTTATATCCCCCAAGAGCCGATAATAAAGCTCAATAAAGTATTTATCACTAGGAAAAAATACTCCCCAAATTATGTCATGGAGAGAACCATTTCTTTCAGGGACGACGATGCCGAAGGCGCCATACAACCTCATAATGATGTGTTGGTAATATCTGCACTTGTCAATAAATCTCGAATTAAACATGTGTTGATTGATCCAGGTAGCTCAGACAATATTATCAGATCGAGGATCGTAGAGTAGTTGGGGTTACAGAACCAAATAGTGCCGGCAGTCCAAGTGTTAAACAGATTTAACATGACATATGAAATCACTAAATAGGAGATAACACTGCTGATGAGCACCGCCGAGACGATCCATGAGACAAAGGTGTATGTGATCGAAGGGGATATGAGGTATAACACTTTATTTGGAAGGTCGTGGATTCACAATATGAGGGCGGTACCTTAGACCTTGTACCAGAAGAAGAAATTCCCTACGTCGGCAGTAGGGATGGGCATATATCGGGTATAACCGATAGCCCAAACAAATAAAATACTATTTGATTATCAATATCGGGTTATTGGATAAATAGTTCGATAATTATTTAATTTTATTTGACTATTGGATTATCGTTTCAGGTGTCGGGTTGTCCAGTTTTATTAACGGTTTAACCATTAGCCAATAAGCTTAATTAAAATTATAATTTTACCCACTAAGTATATAACGCCACCTTATGGCTTCATTCTCTCTAGTCTCTCGGCAGTTACTCTTCATCTTCATATCTTATTTTTAGAATAAATTTTAAACTCTTTTGAATTTCTTGTCTTAATTCTTCAGTTAAATTTTTTGATTTCAAATTTATTTGTTTAGATTTTTAGTTTTTCTATTTGTTTCTTTTATTGCACTTATTCTTTAGTATTTACAAGATTATGATTTTATTATTTACTTATGAATTATGCCCGCTCGCAATGAGATAGTTAGGTAGACTAGATTGTTGAATGTCTTATTCCTTACTTTACTAACTTATAACATTAAAAATCAAGATCATTCATTGGGATTTTCAAATGCAAAGAAAGCCTTCTTTTCCAAAGTTGAGATTAATCCCTCTTTTCTTAAGAGCAAAAATTCTATTTCTTTCTCTTAACAGTATGATCACGATTTCTATAACAATAATATGAATGTTTTTGGATGTGTTTAACTTTTATTGGGTTAAATCGATAACCGAACCGATAAGGACTGATAACCTACTAACTGTTACCCGATAACCAATATCTTATCGATTCGGTTAATGGTTTAGCATATTTATAAACTGATAACCGATATACCGAACCAATAACATTCACAAAAAAATTAAACTGACCGATTCCCACCTCTAATCAGGAGGAGTCAAGACGGTCTATAAAGAGTAGCCTGCCATAAAAGAGATGTTTGCAGTGGACGAGGTAGTCCCGGTACACGCGGTTTCAACATCAACAAACATGGAGCTTACTAGGAAGGAAGAAACTAAATAGCAAACACCGATGCTGGTCTCGACCGAACCGGAGTAACATGGAGTATATGAGGAGCATGATTACGGAGTTCTGAGATCCTTCATAGTTTCTAATAACACACTGATGCCACCAAATCGACTGTCGAAGAGTTGGAGCAAGTCGTATTAATCGAACACCTACCAGATCTAGGGATGTGCATTTGGATTGGATATCCGAAATTCGATCTGATCCACTCTATTTTGGATTTTTAGATTTCAAATTTTCGGATTGGATACATATTATATTTTATAAAATTTTGGATTTCTGGATTGGATTCGGATTTGAATGATTTTAATTCGATCCGATCCGAAATTATATGGGCCTATATATAAGTAATACCCTAAAGTTTTATAGTTCAACTTATTCATTTATCAGAAAACCCCTAGGTTATCTCGATGTTCTCTCTCACTCTCATATGTTTCCTCTCTTCCGCCTCTCTCTAGAGTTCCTTCCAGTGAAGACTAAACTTCAGCCTCTCTTCACTCTTTAATCCAGTTCCAGTTACAATTCCAATTCCAGTCAGTGTACTCCAAAGTCCAAAATCCAAATCTGATCCTCTCGAAGTCTCAACTCAAGTCTTCACAGTTAGATTTCCAATCAAGAGCAAATGATGCAAAACCCGAATGGACGGTAAGACTAACATTTTCTCTAACTATTAGTTATTATTGGTTTCATTGTTGCTTTTTTCTTCTCTCTTAGACCTCAAATGTGATGTCTTTCACATTTTATTTCACGGTAGAAATCAAATAGTGTCTCTTTTTGTGTCTTTTTTTTTGTGAGTTAGAGAGAGATTACAACATATTTATTTTGAGTTTTCATGTTGTCTTTTTCTAATTTTTGTATATATATATATATATATCAATTTGGCTTTATGTTTTGTGTTTTATGTCCCTTCCATATATATTCTACTCTTCTACTTCTGATTTTACTTTGATTTGTTTGGTAGATGAAAAATGAGGCAAAGACACAGAATGAACTTCAAATTGTTGAAAAGGTTGGTGAAAGTAATGCTTCAACTGATTCCATAACCAACAACAGCAAATCTGAATCTGGTTCAAAGAAAAGAAAAATGGTTAAACAAAGATCAACTGCTTGGCGCTACTTCAACAAGTTCACTAATGCCGAGGGTGTGAAAAAAGCGAAATGCAAGTATTGTTCAGAAGAATAGTGATTCCAAGCATAGTGGCACAAGTAATTTTTTATTGCATATTCCCAAATGTCCGACCAATCCCTACAAGGCAGAAACAAGCGAGACAATATTAGCTTTTCAACACAAAGACCTAACATGTGATGTTTCAGTTATCCCTTGGAAATTTGATCAAGAGGCATTTAGGAGGGATTTGGCTCGTATGATTTTTAAAGATGAACTTCCCTTTATTTCTATTAAAAAAATATGGATTTAGAGACTTTGTGATAACTCTTCAACCTTTATTTCACATGCTATCTCGTACTACTATAACTAGCGGTTATCTTGAGATATAACATGGAGAGAGACTTTATTTGACGTCAATTCTTAACAAATCAAAATAGAGAATATATATTACTACTGATACATGATTTTCGATTCAAAGAATTATATATGTGTTACAGCCCATTACCTTGACAAGAATTGGAAATTGCATAAAAAGATATTGGATTTTTGTCCAATCGCTAGTCTTAAAGGTCAAGATTTAGCTAGTGGTACTGCTAAGTGTTTACTTGAATGGGAGTAGATAAAGTATTTACTATGACAGTTGATAATGCGAGTTCTAATGATGGGATGGTTGGAGAGTTATCCAAGTAATTTACTAGATGGGACAGTAATTTGATGGAAGGTAAGCATGTTTATACGAGATGTATGGCTCACATCATCAATCTTGTTGTTCAAAATCGGTTGAGAGAAGGGAGTGTGTGTTGAACGAATAAGATAAGTTGTTAGGTATATAAGACAATCTCCTGCAAGATGGAAAAAGTTTAAAGAATGTTATGATCTTGATAGGGTAACTTCTAAAAAATTATTGTGTTTGGATGTTCCTACTATGTAGAACTCCACATATTTAATGTTAAATGTTGCTAAAGTTTATGAGGAAGCCTTTATAAAATATTGTGATATTGATTATGATTTAATGTCGTGTACTTCTAACAATATTTATGAGGATGGACAACCTGCAGGTCCACTTTTAATTAGTGATTTGGATAGTGTAAGATGTATTGTGAAGTTTCTGGAAAATTTTTATGAACTCACCTTGAAAGTATTAGGTAGACTTTATATTATGGCTAATGTGCACTTTCTTGAAATATGTGTTGTTGATTCTTCTTTGAAAGAGTTGATGCAAAGTGAAGATGCTTTATTGAGAGAAATGACAAAGAATATGAAAGATAAATTTCATGGGGGGGGGGGTTCCACATAAGAAATAAAATAATTTTTATCTCATGTCTTCTTGATCCACGCCATACGTTCAATACTCTTTTATTTATGTTTGGAGAAATAATAGGTTTGAAAATACAAGAGGATGTGGAAACATGCATGGATACTTTGTTCAATGTGTATGCAATGAAAATTGGTGGTTCTGATTCATGTCCATCTTTTCCATCCTCTAGTCCATTTTCTTCATCATTGCTTTCAAAATTCATTCTAGATTTAAAGAAACATAAGAAATATGGCGGAGTTGACTCTAAAACAGAGTTAGATAAATATTTTGGTGAAGATGTTGAGGAAGACCATGAAAAGTTTAACATTCTGGGGTGGTGGAAGTTGAACTCACCTAGATTTCCTACTCTTGCTGAAATGGCACGTGATGTGCTAGCCCTTCCGATTTCTAGTGTTGCCTCAGAATCATTCTTTAGCACCGGCTGATGCATACTTGATCCATTTAGGAGTTCATTGACTCCTATATTGGTTCAAGCTCTTATGTGTTTCCAAGATTGGCTTCGGAATGAATGAACAACTCCGGTTATAATTGAAGAAGATTTAGATAATCTTGAACAACTTGAAGCTGGTAAGCTATCTTATTACTTGTGTTTAATGTATACTTTATTTGTATGTTTATTTAGATTAATTCTAAATTAATTTCTTGTGTTACTATCTTATTCTACAGAATTTATTAATATGGGAAGAGAGCCTTGCATTGTCAGCATATCGTGATGTTCCATTTGTTTTACAAGCTCAAGTATTTCATTATACACTTGCTTCTTGTTTTGCTTTATGTTTCTAGAATCTAGATAGCTTGAAGCCTCGAACTGTCTTCTTCTTTCTCTAAAAATGCTCTTTGAATTATTTGAAATTGCAAATTTTTAACTGGTTGTCTCACAGTCCTCCTGAGAATCTGAGATTGAGAGCTACATTATGCCTAACTGCTGGTTGTGTTGACTGTTGTGGCTTCCCAAAAGTTAGAACTTGAAACTCTTTTGTTTTGTGTATTCTGTTAAGGAACCGTTGGGGATTTTAGTAGTTTGGTTTGTTTTATTTTTCTATGACAATATGGTTTGAAAGACAATTGATTGTGATTTTTTTGCGGTCTTCAGTTTGGTATGGTTTGAAAGACAATTGTTGCATTATGTAGTATGTGGTTTGTTTATTCCAAGAAGCCGTCGAACTGTTTTAAAAGATGAATGGTGTTTTTGGAGATGAGTGGCGTTTATTCTCTCATTTTTTATTTTGATTGAATGGTGTTAAGTTAGGACTTAATTCAATAACTTATTAGTATTCTTGTGAGTATGACTTAATTCAGCAGCTTTTGAAAATATCTTTGGTGAATGGTGAGTATTGATGAATTCCGAGTAATGAGTAAGTATGACTTAACTGAGTGACAGTTTGATCCGACAATCCAAAATATTATTCAATCCAAAGTTTAAATTTTGATCTGATCCATTGTTAATTCAGATCAAATTCAAATTGCCCTTTCCAAAATCCAAAATTTGAATCCAAAATATGCTAAATTTGATCCGTGCATAGCCCTAACCGGATCGAAAGGTATACCTCGGCACGGAGTTAACCTTCGAGGTTATAAAAAAACTGATTAGATTTCTAAAAGATAACATAGATTGTTTCGCTTGGACCCATCTTGACATGACTGGGATCTGGCTGGAGATAATCGCTTATTAGCTGAGTTTGGACTCAAAGTTTTGGCCGGTTAAGCAAAATAGGAGGCCACAGTCCAAGTTCAAGCATGCGTTCATCAAGGATATGTGTAGATTACAAAAATCTAAATAAGGGATGCTCTAAGGATTATGTCCTTCTACCTAACATCGATCAAATGATCTACGCGATTCCCTGGCCTGAGATACTCAGATTTCTTGATGCCTATTCTGGTAACACCAAATTCGGATAAACCCGGACAATCAGGAAAAGACTTATTTCATCACTAAATTTGGCACCTACTGCTATAATGTAATGAAGGCTGGGTTAAAGAACGATGGTGCCACCTATCAACATCTAGTAAACCAGATGTTCGAAGAATAGGTATGAAAATCAATGAGAGTTTATATTGACAAAATATTAGTCATATCCCTACAAGAAGAGGACCATTTGACACTATACGCAGAAAAATTGGCGGACTTGATTTCTCACAATCAATCCATTCAGGAAGAATGCCTCGAGACCCCGAGGACGTGGAGCCACGACCTAGTCCGCTCCCCCGGGGCTCGTCGAGACTCGATTCGAAGAAGATAGAGGTCGAGGCTAGAATATAAGGGGAAGTTCCCAAGGCACATAACTAAGTCTGACAGAGCCGGACTATCCAGAGCCTATGCCGAATCGTCGCGTCTGGCTGTCCCATCTCCATACTTTAAAATTAATGCATGTTTTACTATAATCAGGTCCACCTCATATATAAAGGGAACCCACACCACTTTGTAAGGGGTTGATGTTGCTCCAACTATTCTCCATTGGATCAATAATATCTCTCTCTTCCTCTCTCTTTTTTCTCTTTGAACTTGCTCGTACTTACTAGCTTGAGACTACCCTTCACATTATTAGTATTCTTTATTTATTGCTTGGTATTGGCCATAAAGATCCTTGCTTGATTATATTTCATCTGTTATCCTATTCCCGATTACCCTCGATAGCTCGAGATCAAGCCCAGATATTGGCCTCAAGGTGACTACTGCCTCGTCCAGTCCATCGACTAGTCCGAAGCCAGGGCAGCAAGCCCCTCGGTATAGTTACTGCCTCGTTTTAGCTTGAATCTCTTCATTAAACTTCATAGTCTTAGCATCAACTCCTATAATAACTAGCATAAAAATAGATCACATATTTTTAGAATTCCATTTACAAATTTAATTATCATTACCATTTTCACGGTAAACAGATACATTTGGAGGAGATCTTCGATACTCAAGAAGTACAATATGAAGCTAATCCGAAGAAGTGCGCATTCGGGGTCATACGGGTTCATGGTATTCAATCGGGGGATCGAGATCAACCCCGACAAAATTATATCCATAGAAAACATCACCATGGTGGACAACGTCAAGACCATTCAAAGATTGACCGGGTGAATAGCCGCCCTGGGCTAGTTCATCTAGAGTTCCTAGGACAAAAGCCATCGATTCTTCTCATTGTTAAATAAGAAGAATAATTTTTCCTGGACCCGAGAATGCGAACAATCTTTCGAAAAACTCAAATGATACCTATCGAGTCACCCCCATTGCACACTCTAAAGATAGACGAACAAATGTACCTCTACTTAGTGGTTTCCGAGGTAGTAGTAAGTGGGGTCTTAGTTTTCGAAGAAGAAGGCACACAATTCTCTATTTTTTAACTATGTCAGCAAGACTCTAGGCGAGGCCGAATCAAGGTACCCTCAACTAAAAATATTAGTATTCGCTTTGCTAAGTGCCTCTAGGAACATCTTACCCATATGTGTCGTTACCACTTACCCGCTAAGGAACATCATGCACAAGCCCGAGCTCTCGATCTAGTTGGCTAAATAGGTCGTGGAAATTAGGGGTGTGCATGGATCTAATCGGATCGGATTTAGCTTATTTCGAATTCAGATATTGGGCAATCCAAATTCGATCTGAATTAACATTGCATCAGATCGAATTTTATACTTTGTATCGGATGATTTTTTGAATTGTCGGATTAGATTGTCACTCAATTAAGTCATACTTACTAATTACTCAGTATTCATCAACACTCACCATTCACCAAAGACATTTTAAAAGTTGCTGAATTAAGTCATACGCACAAGATTACAAAAAAGCTGCTGAATTAAGTCCTAATTTAACACCATTCAATTAGAATAAAAAAATTAAGAATAAACACCATTCATCTCCTAAAACACCATTCAATCATAAACACCATTCATCTCCTAAAACAATTTATTGACTTCTTGGAATAAACAAACCATAACCTAAAATATTACATAATACAACAATTGTCTTTCAAACCAAACCAAACTGAAGAACCCAAACAAAACACAATCAATTGTATTTCAAACCATACTATCATAGAAAAATAAAACAAACCAAACCACTAAAGTCCCCAAAAGTTTTTAACAGATTATACAAAACAAAGAGTTCCAAGTTCCAACTTCTGGGAAGCCGCAACGGTTAACACGACCAACACCACAACCAACAACCATGCCTAATGTAGCTCTCAATCTCAGATTCTCAGTAGAACTTGAGACAACCAGTTAAAAATCTGCAATTTCAAATAATTCAAAGAGAATTTTCAGAGAAAGAAGAAGATAGTTCAAGGCTTCAAGTTATCCACATTCCAGAAACATAAAGCAAAACAAGAAGCAAGTGTATAATGAAATACCTTAGCTTGTACAATAAATAGAAAATCACTATATGTCGACAATGCAAGGCTCTCTTCCCATATTAATAAATTCTGTGAAATAAGATAGTAACACAAGAAATTAGTTTAGAAGTTGTTGATTCATTCCGAAGCTAATCTTGGACACACACAAGAGCTTGAAGCAACCTAGGAGTCAATGAACTCCTAAATGGATCAAGTACGTGTCCGACGGTGCTAAAGGCTGATTCTAAGGCAACACTAGAAATCAATATGGCTAACAAATCACGTGCCATCTTAGCAAGAGTGGGAAATCTAGGTGAGTTCTGTGAGCACATAATTTTTGCACTGAGCAATTAATTCCAAAATTAAAATAAATATGTTTTTGAGTGCAATTACTTGTCTTGTTTGGAATTAGCTATACTTTTGTGTTTGAATAAGTATTAAATTAGAAGAAAATAAAAAAAAAAGGTTGGGTAATTAATTTGTTAGTTTAATTAGTTAGATTTTAAGTAAAAATAGCAAAAATAGTTTAAGTAATGGAAATTAGTGAAAAAAATAGCAGAAAATTGCAAAAAATATTAGATAATTAGTGTAAGTAGGAAATTAAGTTTTTATAATAATTCATAAAAAAAAATATATATAAAAGAGGGTGTTTTAATAATTAAAATAACAAGAAAAATACAAAAATACATAGTATAATAAGACTGGGCCAAATATGATTCAAATGGCCGGCCCAGTCCCTAAGCCCAAAGGAAACGGGTCCAGATCTTTGAGAGGCAAACGATCTCAGCCGTTCATCTAGTTCAATCCAACGGTCCAAGTAATTAGCGGTTTAGTTTTAATTAATTAAATGTGAGATCAAATCTCAACCACCCGTTTAAAACAATCTAACGGTTGATAGCCTGGGGTCTCATTTGTAATCAAAACGGCGTCGTATAAGTAACGCTTCCCTGAGCCGTTGATATTCACCAATTGAACGGCCCAGATCACCTCGGACGCTTAGCCTATGAAAGGCTTGTGTCTGAACGATTTGGCCATTCTCTACAAATCCTTAACCCTAGCCGCCCCAAACCCTTCTCTTCTCTCCCTGCATCACCTTCTTCAGACCTTAGGCGGCCATGGCGGCCACCACTCCCACGGTGGTCGCCGGCCTCTGCTAACTCCCCTCTCATCTTTTCCTTCTTCTTTTCTTCCTTCTCCATCAAAGCCACAGAAAACCAACCCTTTCTTACCAAACTCCAGTCACCGGAATCTACGCCGGTGACCACCAAAGAATGAGACTCCCCGTCAAACCAATGCCAATCGGACCTCCTTGGTCCGATCTACCCAACCCTACCACTCATTCCTTTCAAATATACCCGTAGCTCCTCGAATATTCCAAAGAAGGTCGTCGGAACCCTAACTCCGGCGACCCCCAAACCTAAAACCGCCAAGATCTGTTCTTTACCCTCACCCAAACACCCCTCTTCAAGCCATAACTTAAAAGGCTTCACCTTGAAGCCTGAAAGAAAGAACCAGAAAGAATAAAAAAAACTAAAAAAAAGGGATCTGAAAAGAAATAAAGAAAAAGAAAACAAGAAGAAGAGAAGAAGGTCTGAAAGTCTGAGAAAATAATGAAAAGAAAATAAAGAGGAGTAGGAAGCTCGGGGGACAGGCCCCGCTAAGCTAAGTCCCTCCCCTTCTTCTTGTTCTTTTGAGCCTTCTTGCTGTTTATGATTTGTTTGTGTTTTCTTGCATTTTTGATTTTTTGTTTTTGCATGTTAGTTTTAGGATTGTTCTTGTTGATCTTCTGCTTCTGTTCCTTTTGTTTATCTTCTTTCGTTTTAATTTGTCCTGTATATCCTCATCTGTTAACCTGTTTCTTCTCTTAATTCTTGATTAGTTCCTCTGAACATGTTAGTCATAGGGTTTATGTTGGTTTTCTAATTTCATCTCTGTTTCACATCTCTTGCTATCTCGATCCTGTGCTTCACATGCTAGTCTAGGGTCCTGTATATCCTCATCTGTTAACCTATTTCTTCTCTAAATTCTTGACTAGTTCCTTTGAGCATGTTAGTCATAGGGTTTATGTTGGTTTTCTGATTTCATTTCTGTTTCACATCTCTTGCTATCTCGATCCTGTGCTTCACATGCTAGTCTAGGACCTTTCTGCTTATCTTCTCATGCTGTGAGTCCTTGTCTATTTCTCTGTGACCACACTGATTTCTTAACTTGTTGATCTCCTATGTGTCCCCGTGTTCTTTTGGGCCTGTTAGTGATAGGACTTTGTCTGTTATATGCCTTGTTTTGATCACATGGCTTTTTGCTCTAAGATTGAGAAGTTCATCTTTTCTGGGTCATTTTAACTGTTGAGTTCTGATTCATGGCAAAAGCATGACCTTTGATCTTTGTCCTATGCTTGAAATCAAGCTTAAGTTATTGTGACCACTCTTGTTGCCTTTGACTGTAATAATTCATGATAGAACTGAGCTTCTTTCTAGCTTTCATGGTCTAATTTTTCTCCTGTTATCAAGCATGTTTAGTTCATGTACTGGTTTAATTGTTTAACTCTCAATTAGGATTTGTTCTATTAAGATTTTCATGATCTTGGTGTTTCCCCTTCCCTACATTAGCATGGTTCTAAGGTTGACAATTTGATTCTCATGTCTGATCAAGCCATGTTTAAGTTTAACTGTTTGTGAGAATTGAGTTTTCATACATGTCTGTGCCCATGAATCTTGAGTATGTTTGAGTCTTTCAGTGAGTCACTTAACATAAGTTGTTTCTAATTAGTCCTGTTCAATGTTAATTGATATCTTTGCTATATGAACCTGAGCAATGTGAGTTGATTAGTTGAGATTCAACATCATCAAATCCCTTTTCTGAATTTAATTAGTTGATAAACACCGTTAGGTTTCATATGGTTATGGGTGCAATTATATACTGAAATGGCTAAAATTGCAATAGTTCCATGTTAGTTGAACACTGTTCAGGGCCTATCATACTCTAGGTGAATTGGGTATAGTTGTTAGTGCTAGGTCTCACTAAATGGTTAGTTTTTAAATAGGTATTAACTGAAAATGAATAAAATAGGTTATAAGTTAAATAATTGGCCTAAGAATGGTCAACCTTGCAAAGGGTCGACCAATTCTATAAAGCCCTAACACACAGCTCACTTTAAAAGTGGCTGGTTGTGCAAAATGGCTATGTCTGCAAATGCAGACTAGCCCAGGCTCTCTTCAGAGCCCTGAACAACAAAGTGGCCAAACCTGTAAAGGTTTTGGGCCCAGCTGTTCAGTAATTGGCTTTAATAGCCAAAGCTAAGTCTCAACTTGAGACTGTCTAGCCTTTAAATAAGTTTAATATCAATAATAAAGCAGGCTAGTCCTGCAATTAACTTAAAATTGAAATAACTTAGTCTTAATTAACTGGAACTAATTAAAAGTGGTTAAAATTGAAACAGTTCCTTAAAATAGATCTGGCCAGCCCTTAAATACCAATGCAAGGGCTGGCTATTAGTTAAATAGGTTCAAAAGAGGCTGAATTTGACCTAGGTAGGTCTAGTAAATCAGCAGTGCCCTTAGGGGCACAATTGGGAGTTTAAAAGGTAAAATAGTAAATAGTTAGAACCTAAGAGGGTAAGGGAGTCCTTTGTACCCCTGATTTCTGCCAATATTGCAGAGATTGAAGGGTATAATGGTCTCCCTAAAATGGAAAATCAGTAAAAATCTCAAACCCCTAAGGTCACATTGGTAAAAAGCCCCTAAAAGGAATCTTTAGAACCTTCCAGCACATGCTGGAAGGATTTTTGTTAACAGAAATTGGGGCTAAAGTGTAGATTTTATAGTTTTAGGAGGGGGAGAAGTGGGATTAATCCCATACTTTCTCCCAAGTCTTCAGCCCTCAATACAACTATAAATACCTCTAGAAAAGGGCTGAAAAGGGGTTGAAAAAATTCTGAGCAATCTGAAAAATCATTTCTAGGCTAGTTGTTAAGAAGAAAGTTCAGAGAAAACATAGCAATTTAGTAATAATTTTTTCTGGGAATTCTCGGATTAGAGCTTGCTTATTTCTATTGGTTTTGCTGGGTTCTTCTGCTCAAATTGGTCTGGGTTTTTTGTTGCTTGGATTCTGTTACTTGTTGCTGTGATTTTCTACTCCTTGGAGATTCAGATTCTACTGTTGCATTTGCTGCTTGAGTCTTTGCTTTGCTTATCTCTTATTCCCTTAGAACTCATCGGCTCCCATTTTTGCTGAACCAGGTACATTTCCTTGTTCAACTGAAGATGTAATTGTTGAAAAAGCTTAAATGGAATGAAGTTCAAGATGTTGAAATCAATCGTTATGTTGTAGTTTAATTTATCTCTTTGTTTGATAGTTTAATATAGCTTAGATCTAAATTTCATGTAGTGAAGCAGGTAGTAGTATGAAAACAGAAACAAAAAAATGATGTAATAGCTAGTATAATAGTAGTAGTATAATCATAGTTATACATCACTTAGTTAAATAGGTGAAAATCATAAAACAAGGCTAAATAACTCTGATAAAAATCAGTAATAGCAAGTCTAGCCAACTCACGTAGGTAATAAGATTTGAAAGTTGACAACCAGATTCGAGTAAGTTTAAGAATGAAACAACCTGATTGAAGTAATAACCGAGGTGAAACTAGCTTTAATAACATCAAATAAGTTCAACTCGTATTAAATAACAATGGTTGATCATAATAGTGAATCCGCTTCTAGATACCAACAAGTCCAAAAGAGAAGAATAGTTAGAAGAAGTAGTAATTCATTCGAGACTGGGTTCATGACATCTCATAAGCTAAATTGAACTAGAATCAATAATATACTTGTGTACATATAAACAGATCACTTAGTCCTGGATAATTTAGTTGACATTAGTAAGTAATTAGATTGTTTAAGCACTGGTCTCATATAGTTGAATCACTTTTTTCTTCCTTTCTTAGTATAAGTAATTTCTACGATGTTATAGGCCCTTTGGCAGAAAATAAAGGAACAACAGTAGTCCAGCCATATATAGATCAATTAGTAGTAATCTGGTGTAAATATTGATTATATTGTATAGTGGTTTTCATCTTCTGAAAATTGAATAAAAATGATCCGATTTCGTTTTTCTGAGTATTTGAATCTTCATATGAATTATGTGATATACTTTTGTTATTACAATTTTGGTTTGGGCCCTATGTGTAACGTGGGCCTGGACTGCAATATGAAACTGATTGGTCCGCTGATTAAAAGCCCAAAAACAAGCCTGGGTCTCGGAGACCTGGGTGGATCGAATGCTGTCTGAGCAAGTGAAGAGCCCATGCCCAATAAACAACAGAAGATAACGGGCCTGGAATGTTTAATGATACAAAATCGGCTAAGGCAAAAACAATATAGCAAATATAGTTGAACGAAATAGGATCGGACTTTAATAAAATTGGGACGAGCCTCGCCCGAATAATAAGCGGGGCCCCCATTTAGTAATAAGATGACATAGTAAAACTGGAGAGGCTAATAGCGAATTTCATAGCCTCTCCCAAAGTTAAAAGCCGATATAGACTATCTTAAGGCACGATTTTAATATACCTTCCTATGTGAGTGTGCACTTGGTGCGACTCAAATCCAAATCTCGGTAAAGCTCTGAAATACACCAAAAGTCATAGGCGTATTGGTTGCGGTATGACTCGAGGCGTGTTTTCGCGATACCGCAAATTCCTAAAAATAATACTTAACGTAAAAGCATATTATGTTGTTAAAACCTATAATTGAGTCAAACAAAAGTCGAGAATGACAGTGGAGCGACCGTGCTAAAACCACGGAATCCGGGAATGCCTAACACCTTCTCCCGGGTTAACAGAGTTCCTTATCCGGATCTCTGCTTCGCATACATTTATAAGAGTCAAAATTCCTCGGATTCGGGATTAACCGGTGACTTGGGACACCATTGTCATTCCCAAGTGGCGACTCTGATTAATCTCTAATAAAATCCCGAACCGATTGTCCTTTAATTGGAAAAACTCCTTCCCTTACGTTATTTTATCCGTTTCGGGTATTTGAGCGTCGGGGTATACCCTACGAGCGTATTCATATGCTATAAGTGTTGGGGTAGTAATTTGGGAGGTGTGACAGCTCTGGCGACTCTGCTGGGGATCGAACCCTGAATTTCGATTTCAGGGTTTAAGAACTCGAGCTCCTTAGAACTGCCGTTCGCGTTTTTGTTTGACTTCATTATATGATTTGAACAACATGCTATGTGCTTTATCGCTTTGATATTATGTGAACTGTATATAAAACTGTGCCGAAAACCCTTCTCTCTTCTCCCCCGGGGATGTGCTTACTGGTTGAGACTCCCCTTTCTGTTAAAGTCACATTAAATTAAGAAAACAGAGGCCGGATAAGTTACAAAGCCGATTGACTCCGCGGGTCACCGGTACGTAGGCCCCTCCTCGATTCGAGTTGTCCGCTCGGGTACACGGTCTAGCAATCTATGAAACCGTAAGATTTTGAACATAGGTCTAGGACGATTATTTGCATCATATTTGACTTAGGGGGCTCAACACAGGGGTTGGGTCCGTCTAGGACAGGTGACCCGGTATTGAAAAGACCGAGCATGTTATGTGTTACATTTTATTGTCATTGATCATTACGCGGACCGGCGGAAATCCCGAGGATAGAAAAGTTGTTGAGAAAGAAAAAGAGAGAGAGGAAAATAAGATTTGTAAGAAATAGATACCCGGAAAAATTGAAAATTTGAAAAAATAGGTGGAACATTTTTTGAAATTGGTCAAATAATCTGACCGAACTATGCAGGTTTGATTCTCGCCATTAGGTGGGATATGTAGGTAACCCTTAAACGGGTCCAACCACACTTTTAGAAAAAGACCAAAAAGATTTTTCTTTCAAATAATCGAGGTGATTGCTATTTTTGGAAATGGACGAATGTTCCGAAAGGACGCCGGAAGGCTGTTTTGGCAAAAATGGCCACTTCGAAAGTCATTTTTTCTTCTCTTCAAAAATTGAAAACTTGCATTGAAAAAGATTTTCCCTTTTTCTAAATAAAGTCACCTTAATAAATGTGCAGGACGAGCACGATGATGAATGAACATTTTTCCCTAAATAAAATCCCTTTGGAGCTGAAATTATGGTGGCAGGACATGGGATGCGATGGTCAAGACTGGGTCAAAAGGTACTTAAAAGGCCTTACGGGGTTACTAGACATGGTTCCTCCAGGTGATGTGGTTAGAGCGTTGGTCACGTTTTGGGATCCGGCACACAACGTATTTCATTTCCCAGATTTTGAACTTACCCCAACTTTGGAGGAGATTGCCTTCTACATCGGGAAGACTGAGGTCCCGTTGAAAGGAAAATACCCGGTATCTCCGAGGACGGTAACAGTACATCGCTTCCTCGACTCTTTGAAAATTGCCCGGAATGTTCATAATGAAGATCTGGCCAACGGGTTTTGTTCCTTAAGCTTCATCTACAGTAGGTTTGGACACGTTGGGGGTTTTAATGACCTCACAAACAAGTTATGCTGTAAGTCCAACCGAGCGAAATGGGAGGAACACCGGAGGTTCGCATTTTTGGTGGCATTTCTCGGAGTTGTGTTATTCCCGAGGAAGGATGGACATATCAATATAAAAGTTGCCGGGGTAGCTACCACACTGATAGTACAAGATAACTGTACTCTGACCTCAATGATTGTGGCGGACATCTACCGTGCTCTGACTGCGTGTAAAGCGGGGGCCAACTTCTTCAAAGGGTGTAACTTGATCTTGCAAATCTGGCTAATTGAACATCTATGCCACCACCCTTCGTTCTCGAGCTATGGTTCAGCCGAACGGACATGTTTGGAAGAGTTTAATATGAGAACAAAAGAAGTAAAGTTGCCGGAGGGAGTCCAAGGTTGGATTGTGTATCTTCGATCACTAACTGACGGTCAAATCGATTGGACGTATGACCGGTTACCTCTTGACGAGGTGATATACATGCCAACGGAGGGATCGCCATTTTTGATCATGGGTTTGAAGAGTATACAACCTTATGCCCCATACAGAGCTCTGCGACAGTTGGGTCGGTGTCAAATTATTCCGAGAGATGGGGACCTCAGTGTGCAAGCTGTGGAGATTGGTCCGGACGGGCAATTCCCGTAAGCAAAAATCCGACAAATCTGGAATGAGTGCCAAAATTTGAAAATTGATACTTGTGTGCCGAATAGAGCAAAGGGGAGATATCACCTGGATACTCCACATGGTACCGACGAGGGGTTGAACACGAACGTCTTTCGAAGAGACCTCACTTGCAAGACCTAATAGAGCAATCCGAGGAGAATAAAAAATGGATGGCCAAGGAAAAAGAATACAAGGCCAAAATCAGTATGTTGGAGGATAAATTGAGAAATCTCCATTTCGAAAGCGGTTTACAAGCAGCATCCGATGAAGTGGAGAAGAAACAGCTGAAGAAAGAAAATGATATGTTGAAGGCTCAAATGGCTCAAATGAAAATTGCATCCGAGACCCAGTTCGCTCAGCCCGGGATGAAAAGTTAATTGAGATTCTCCGGCGAAAAGTAAATGACTATAGCTTTGATTTGGACAAAGCTAAAAAAGAGTTAGTCAGGGCCCGGAAGCAAATGGACAGAGATGCTGAGGAAAGAGCCAAGTTGGTTCGACAACTACAAGACAAGCATGATTTTGAAGTAGCTCAGCTTAGAAAGAAAATAATTTCAGCCACGGTCAAGAGTAACAAGATTATCAAAGATCTTGAGGAAGAGAGGGAGCACTGCTATACGACTATGGCTAGATCAGAATTGGAGCTACAACAAGTGCAAAAAGACAACCAACATACCTTGGATGCTCGCACTCAACAAATAAGCCGGTTATTGCAAGAAAAGGGGGTCATCAGAGAAAAGATTGTTCGCATCGCCCAATACATCACCCGAAAGACTCAGCTTTGTGAAGATATGTCTCGAAGGACCTTTGTATCTGCAGTGAAGTTCTTCGTACAACAAGTCATGGCCGACCTAGATAGGCTTCAAAGGGGATTAGCATATAGGCCCGCGGCAAGGCCGAACGATGCCTCGCAGGCACTAGGTGCATTAATGTACTCATAGGGCATGCATCATTTTTTATCTTTCTTTTAAAACATCACCTTGTAATCAATGTTTTGAATTATCAATGAAAAACAAGTGTTGTTATCAATCCTTTTGCTTTATGTCATTTCCTTTAAATCCGCTAGGCAAATAAATAGGAACGTAATTATGAAAACGACAAGGAAAAAAAGATGAAAAGAAAAAAGCAAGAAAAGAAGGAAAAAGAGAGAAAGAAAAAGCAAGAAAAAAAAAGCAAGAAAAAAGAGAAAAAGAAAGAAAAAAAAAAAGAAAGAAAAGAAAAAGAGCGGGAAAAGAGAAAAGTGATTGGTCCAAATGAGCAGCGGCCGGGATGATGCATAACGACTCGAGGAAATGTGTTTGTTTTTGAAGTCGTTGCATCTTATTCATGCGCTAACAACTAACGGGTGTTGATGCTTGTGAGTTCAGATTCTTTAGGCAACTGGCATTCTGGCTACCCACCCATACAACACCAGATACAAAAAGATGACGAAAGCTATGTCCCAGGAAATTGAGGCAACTATTGTGGATCCTGCTCACGAAGAAGAGATTGTGGATGTGGCAGGAATGAAGGAGGAAATGTACAAGCTGAGGCAGCAGATGGCCGAGATGTACCAGGCCTGGTCTAGAGGTCAACCACTACCAGCTTACCCTGCCAACCCCGCATATGTCCCTCCGGCCAACCCCAACCCTGAACCACCTACAATGAACTCATCCTCCACCTACCCCGATTACCCTCACTACTATGCCTCCACCTCCCAGGTACCACCACCTCCAGTCAAACAAGCACCATCTCACATACCCCAAGTTGCTCCCGTGTATGTGGCACCTCCACCCGCTGCTATGCACAAATCCTCCGGTGAACCGATGTTTCATATACATGATCCTCACTACTACCCTCCAGAGCCAATTTTCCGACAACATGAGTCTCACGCTCCGTTGATAGAAACAAGTGAAGAAAGAATTGCTAAGAGTGCCGGGCAGGAAGAAATGGCCAGAAAAGTGAAAAGTCTTGAGAATGCTTTCCGCACTATGCAAGGACTAGGAGGGCAGGTGAGTGTAGCTTACAAAGACCTGTGTCTATTCCCCGAGGTGCAGCTTCCCGTGGGATTCAAGTTGCCAAAATTCGACATGTATAGCGGACAAGGAGATCCGGTAGCTCATCTCAGAGGATACTGTAGCAAGATGAGAGATGTGGGAGGTAAAGATGAGTTATTGATGGCGTACTTCAGCCAGAGTCTGAGTGGTTCAGCTTTAGAGTGGTATACTCGACAAGACCATACAAGGTGGTTCGTCTGGGATGACCTAGCACAAGCCTTTGCAAGTCACTTTCAGTACAACTTGGAGATCATACCTGACAGGCTATCCCTTACAAAAATGGAGAAGAAGCCAGGGGAAAGCTTTAGAGAATTCGATTTCAGATGGAGGGAGCAGGCCGCGAGAGTAGATCCACCCATGAAGGAGGGGGAGATGGTGGATTGTTTTCTACAGGCTTTGGAGCCTACATACTACGGTCATTTAGTGTCGGCGATTGGGAAGAGTTTCAATGAAGTCGTGAAAATGGGAAGCTTTGTAGAGGAAGGATTGAAAACAAATAAAATCATGAGTTTTTCGGCCATCAAGGCCACCAATCAAGCTATACAAACTGGAAACGGGGGAGTAATGGGAAAGAAGAAGAAGGAAGAGGTGGCAACTGTAGAGAGCAAGCCATGGAGTCATAACCCGCATCATCATCCGCCAAGACCCTACCACCAGCACCCACCAAACCCATCAACCCCATATAATCCACCACCACCATCTTACCCGCCAAACCCATACAACACATCAAGCCCATATAACCCACCACCACCACCATACCCACCAACAGTCCCACATTACCACCACCCACAAGCTCAAGCCTACCCACCACCACCACCCCATGTGTGGAGAGCTCAAAATCCACACAATGTTTACCACACCCAGAACGCATACCCAACCTCTAAACCTTACGGAAACCAAAATAGGCCCAGGCCTGACTCTGAGTGGAGAAACAAGGCAAGGAAAACATTCACCCCACTCGGGGAATCATATACCAGCCTTTATCATAGGTTGAAGGAGTTGGGGATGCTAAGCCCAGTTGCACCTAAAGTTCCAAACCCACCCAGGAAAAATCTTGATCCTTCTGTTAGATGTGAATACTGTTCGGGAACATTGGGCCATGATACTGAAAAATGTTGGCAGTTGAAAAATGCCATTCAAGATCTCATTGATGAGAGGAGAATTGAAGTACAGGCTCCAGAAGCCCCGAACATTACCCAGAATCCGCTGCCAAATCACCGCGAGACACACATGATAGAATTGGTGCAAGGTGACAGCAGTCAGAAACCGTCTCAGGCTGTGATGATGATAAAGTCAAGTGGCAAGGCAGAAAAGGAAGTCGTGAAAGAGAAAGTGATTGTTAAAGAACAGGCAGGAAAGCCAGTAGTGGTGGCAGGTTTGAAAGTAGTAGTGCCAGGCGCAAAGACGATTGTGACTGTGAAAGGCGCAAGTACAGAGCCAGTAATCATAAAACCGGTAGTGCAAATGCCGGTGGTGAGCACAAAGACTGTACCTTGGAACTACAACAAGGTAGCAGTAGTTTATAAAGGAAAGGAGGTTTCTGGGGAAGTTAATGAAACCCATGGTCTCACTCGGTCTGGGAGATGCTTTGCTCCAGAAGAATTGAGAAAAATGAAAGCAGTAAAAGAGAGCCAATTGAAGAAACGAGTGTCTGAAGAGGAAGCGGAGGAATTCCTCAAGAAGATAAAGTCACAAGATTACTTATTAGTTGAGCAGTTGAGGAAGACCCCTGCCCGGATCTCTTTGCTATCTTTGCTAATACACTCAGAAGAACACAGGAAGGCTCTGATGAAGATTCTAAACGAGGCTCATGTTTCGGAAAATATTTCAGTTTGCCACCTGGAAAAGATTACCAACAAAATTTTCGAGTCTAATAGGATCACATTCTCTGATAAGGAATTGCCTGTGGAGGGAACTGAGCACAATAAGGCGTTGTACCTTACGGTAAAGAGTGAAGAGTCAGTAGTGACCAGGGTATTGATAGACAACGGATCAAGCGCTAACATTTGCCCGCTGTCGACTTTAGGGAAGCTGAACATCAGTCCGGACAGAATCCGGAAGAACAGTATAAATGTGAGAGGGTTTGATGGTGGGGGTAAAAACACATTGGGAGATATTATTCTGGAGGTGACCATCGGTCCTGTTGATTTTACTATGGAATTCCAGGTGCTCGACATTGTTGTGTCATATAACTTGTTGTTAGGCCGACCCTGGATTCACGCGGCCAAGGCAGAGTACCATCTTCTTTACACCAGATGGTCAAATTTGAGTGGGAATAGCAGGAGATTGTAGTCCATGGGGAAGAAAATGCTTGTAATGTGGTGACACCGTTTGATGATACTGACGGGGATAGAGGTCCTTGGGTTTATCAAGTGACAGATGCTATTGTAGTAAACAGAATTGCTGAAGGGGAAAAGTTGCCAATCCCTATGATGGCACCAACTGCTGTGATGGTGGCCAAAGAGATGCTTAGAAATGGATTTGCACCGGGGAAGGGACTGGGCAAAGCATTGCAGGGAGTTATTCAGCCGGTTCATCTTCCAGAAAATAAAGGTACATTCGGCTTAGGGTTCAAACCCACCTTTGCTGACATCCAGAGAGCCTCAAAAGCCAAAAAGAATTGGACCTTGCCTAAACCCATACCCAGATTATCCGACACCTTCGTCAGGCCTGGTATAAAATATCGAACATCTGCTGCGACAAAGTGCATTGAGACCCAACCTGATGAAGAAATGCTGAGTTTTGAGAAGATGTTTTGGGAGGTGAATATGATTGAAGCGGGGGATGGCACAAGCAAAATGGACGTGCAATTTGTGGGACCTGGAATCATGTTGAACAATTGGGAAGCTACTCCTTTCCCTATCAGGAAGGAGTCTTGGTAGTTAGCTCCAAAATTTCATCATTGCTTTCCCAAAAGTTGTTATTTTTATAGTTTTCCCATTCCCCTCATGAAAAGAAAATCACCATGTATCCCGAACTTTGTTCGTTCTTTTTATCAATGAAATGCAGTTTTCCTTTTCTTCACTTTCATCTTATTTTTCTTTATTTTTCCTTTTGTACAGTTTTGCATATGTTGATTCTGATGCCAAGTCATGCGTGAAGGATTCTAGACCCAGTTCTAACAATCACGTTACCATACAAGAAATTGAGGAAGATAGTGAAATAGAATGTGAGGATGAGGAAGCCTTGGAGGAAATAAGCAAGGACATGAGACAATATGAGGAAAAACCCAAACCGAATCTGAGTGATACGGAATCTGTAAATTTGGGGAGCGAAGATGATGTCCGAGAAACAAAGATTAGTGTACATTTGGAGGCACCCCTCAGGGATGAATTGATAAGGTTGTTACATGAATTTAAGGACATCTTTGCCTGGTCCTATGATGACATGCCCGGGCTTAGCACTGATTTGGTGGTACACAAGTTGCCTATCTATTCTGAATGCCGGCCGGTAAAGCAAAAGTTGAGGAAATTCAAAACGGACATTAGTGTAAAGATAAAAGAAGAGGTGAATAAGCAGTTTGAGGCCAAGGTCATAAGAGTTACCAAATACCCCACCTGGTTGGCAAATGTCGTGCCGGTTCCGAAGAAAGATGGAAAAACCAGAGTGTGCGTGGACTACAGAGACCTCAACAAAGCCAGTCCGAAGGATAACTTCCCATTACCAAACATCCTATTGATCGACAATTGCGCCAAGCATGAAATCGGTTCATTTGTGGACTGTTATGCTGGTTATCACCAGATCCTTATGGACGAAGAAGACACTGAGAAAACTGCCTTCATTACACCTTGGGGAACGTACTGTTACAGAGTAATGCCGTTTGGATTGAAGAATTCCGGGGCAACTTACATGAGGGCGATGACCACAATGTTCCACGATATGATGCATCGAGAAATTGAAGTGTATGTGGACGATGTCATCATAAAGTCCAGAAAACAACCTGATCATGTGAGAGATTTGAGGAAGTTTTTCCAAAGACTCCGGAGGTACAATTTAAAGCTCAATCCGGCAAAGTGTGCCTTTGGAGTACCTTCAGGGAAATTACTGGGGTTTATAGTGAGTCGGCGAGGTATTGAACTAGATCTATCAAAGATCAAGGCTATTCAAAGTCTACCTCCGCCGAAGAACAAGAAGGAGGTCATGAGTCTACTAGGAAGGTTGAATTACATTAGTCGGTTCATTGCTCAATTAACATCAACGTGTGAGCCGATCTTCAAGTTGTTGAAGAAGATGCAGCAGTGAAATGGACCGACGAGTGTCAGGAAGCCTTTGACAAGATCAAGGAATATTTGGCCAATCCTCCAGTGTTAGTACCTCCAGAACCAGGGCGACCTCTGATTTTGTATCTGACAGTGTTGGATAACTCCTTCGGTTGTGTACTAGGTCAACATGACGAGACAGGCAAGAAAGAACAAGCCATATATTACCTCAGCAAGAAGTTCACGTCCTACGAGGTGAAATATACTCAACTTGAAAGGACTTGTTGTGCATTGATTTGGGTAGCTCAGAAGTTAAAGCATTATTTGTCAGCATATACCACGTACTTGATATCACGACTGGATCCTCTGAAGTACATATTTCAGAAGCCTATGCCTACGGGAAGACTGGCCAAATGGCAGATTTTGCTCACAGAATTTGACATTATCTATGTGACTCGTACGGCGATGAAAGCACAAGCTATTGCAGACCACTTAGCCGAGAATCCGGTGGATGATGAGTATGAACCATTGAAGACGTACTTTTCGGATGAGGAGGCAATGATTGTCGAGGAGATGGAGCAAGATGAGAGACCAGGATGGAAGATGTACTTTGACGGAGCTGTCAACATCAAGGGCGTTGGTATCGGAGCGGTACTCATTTCAAGTACGGGTCAACACTATCCCGTCACAGCTCAGCTTCGATTTTTCTGTACCAATAATATGGCCGAATATGAGGCGTGCATCTTGGGATTAAGGATGGCAATTGACATGGGTATTCAAGAGATTTTGGTCATGGGTGACTCGGATCTCTTGGTACATCAAATCCAAGGGGAATGGGAGACACGAGATTTGAAATTGATACCTTATCGGTATTGTTTGCACGAGTTGTCTCAAAGATTCCGGTCTATAGAGTTCAAGCATATCCCAAGAATGCACAATGAGATTGCAGATGCTTTGGCCACATTGTCCTCTATGTTGCATCATCCGGACAAGACATATATAGATCCGCTCCAGATCCAAGTCCGAGATCAGAGAATGCTTATTGCTTCGTTGTGGAAGAAGAGTCGGATGGAGAGCCGTGGTATCATGATATTAGGGAATACTTGAAAGGTGGCAAATACCCGGAGCAAGCCACAGGAGACCAAAAGAGAGCCATCAGGCGTCTAGCCAATGGATTTTTCTTCAGCGGAGGAGTGGTATACAAAAGAACACCAGATCTGGGTTTATTGCGGTGTGTGGATGCACAACAAGCAGATGAGATCATGATTGAAGTACATGCCGGAGTATGTGGACCCCACATGAGCGGATATATTTTAGCAAAGAAGATTTTGAGAGTTGGGTATTACTGGCTCACCATGGAGCGTGATTGTATCAGGTATGTGAAGAAGTTCCACCAATGCCAGGTACATGGGGATCTGATCCATTCCCCGCCTTATGAGTTGCATACAATGTCATCACCTTGGCCCTTTATTGCTTGGGGGATGGATGTCATCGGCCCAATAGATCCAGCCGCTTCTAATGGGCACAGGTTCATTCTGGTTGCAATTGATTATTTCACCAAGTGGGTTGAAGCTAAGACATTCAAGGCAGTGACGAAGAAAGCGGTGGTGGATTTTGTGCATGAAAATATTATATGCCGATTTGGAATTCCCAAGGTGATTATTACAGACAATGGAGCCAATTTAAACAGTCATCTCATGGCAGAGGTTTGCGAGAAATTTAAGATCACACACCGCAATTCCACACCTTACAGGCCAAAGGCGAATGGTGCAGTAGAAGCGGCTAATAAGAACATCAAGAAGATTCTCCGAAAAATGGTGGAGGGATCCAGGCAATGGCATGAAAAGCTACCCTTTGCTCTCATGGGTTACCGCACGACAGTGCGTACTTCTATCGGAGCCACACCTTATACTCTGGTGTATGGAACAGAGGCTGTTATACCCGCAGAAATAGAAATACCATCATTACGGATTATAGCTGAAGCTGAGATAGATGGCGATGAATGGGTAAAAGCCCCGTTTGGAACAGTTGAGTTTGATTGATGAGAAGAGGTTGGCCGCGGTTTGCCATGGGCAGTTGTATCAACGAAGAATGGCCAGAGCATATAATAAGAAGGTACGACCGCGAAAGTTTGAAGTCGGACAGCTTGTTTTGAGGCGTATCTTACCGCATTGGGCTGAGGCGAAGGGCAAGTTTGCGCCAAATTGGCAGGGACCGTTTGTGGTATCACGGGTGTTGTCCAATGGAGCATTATATTTAACAGATGTTGAAGGAAAGTGCGTAGAGACTGCTATCAATTCGGATGCGGTCAAAAGATACTATGTATGATTCCTTTTCAATTATGTGTTTTGTATTTTGTTGTGATTTTGGAATTGAAATGACGAAGGCATTTTATTCTCTATCCAAACACTTTATCCATTGACATCCCTTTTGAGCCTTAATGAATATATTCTTTCATATCCCTCTCTCGGAATTGCTTACAGCGCAATAAGATCGAAATTGCCAAAACGAAAAAATGAAATGATGAAAAAATGAAAAAAAAATGAAAAAATGAAAAATGAAAAAAACGAATGAAAGAAAAAGAGAAAAAGACAAAGAAATCGGGAAAAAGTCAAAAAGAAATCCATCTAACTAATGAAGTTGGATGAACTACGTCCGACTTGATCCCGAAAGGGTACGTAGGCAGCCTCTCTGAGGTTCAGTCACAATAAAGAAAAATCCAAAAATTCCCCACATATTGAAACTGGGGCAGAAGTTATGTTTAATAATTCCGAGAGTTGTAAATATTATTTTTTACCCTCGTGAAATTTTGAGCCTTTATATCTTTCTTTCTTAACCCATCCAAAAGCCACATTACAGTCCAAAGAAAGACCTTCTGATCAATTTTGAAATGATAACGAATGCAACGAAGGAGGAGCGAAACATCGGATAATACCCGTGGTACAGAAAACAAAATACAGAAGGGAAAAATAAAAAATGAAAAATGAGAGAGTCTCATCGGTGAAAACCTTAACCGGCACTGTGAGACGATTGTGAGTTTGAGAGAAATAAAATGAGAGAGTCTTGTCAGTGAAAACCTTAACAGGCACTGCGAGGCGATTGTGAGGTTGAGAGAATAAATGAGAGAGTTCTATTGGTGAAAACCTTTCGAGGCACCGTAGGGCGATCATGAGGACTACCAGAAAAGAGAAAAGCAACAAAAAACAGTATCGGTTTGGGTTGGAAACAATTCGGAGACAGAATAATGATTGGAACGAACTGGGTCAGAGTTTAAATACATGGCATGGTCAGCGGAATCAGCCAGCAAATACCCCAGATAAGTTCTATCATCTCTCCAAAGCACCCTTACCTTTCTTCCATTTTTCTATATTTCATTGTTTACCTGTGAGAGCTAACTACCAGCTCCTGATAACGAAAGCTTGAAACAACACTGGGTCAGAAGGAAGGAAGATTTGGGAAGGAAATAAGGAAGCTTGGCAAACATGGCTAAAGGAAAGAAAACAAAACAAAAATGGAAAAATGAGAAAATACAAAAAGAGTCAGCAAGGGATAAGCAGTTGAAGTTGCACAACATGAGAAAAGCAAAACAAAGGAAGCAATAAGAAGCGGGGACGGCAGATGCCAGTTGCCGGCAGTTTATATCAAATAAATTTTGTTTCGTGCAGGAACAAATGGTCACTAATCACTTTAAAGTGAATGTGACCAATGTGGAAAAATGGAAAACACAAAAAGAGAAAGTTCGCCGAATAAGTGGAGAAATTCACAGGCAAAAGATAATTGGTAAAAGAAAATACCAAAAAGAGGAAGGTAACATCTTTTAAAATCCACTCCCTAGTCCTCAGGCTGCGGGAATACATTTTTGCATCGCATTGCACGTTTAATTTCTGTTAGGTGCCCACCTTCAAATACGGGAATATTTTTCGCATCGCATTGCACGTTTAATTTCTGTTAGGTGCCCACCTTCAAATACGGGAATATTTTTCTGCATCGCATTGCACGTTTAATTTCTGTTAGGTGCCCACCTTCTAATACGGGATTACTTTTCTGCATTCGCATTACACGTTTAATTTTTGTTAGGTGCCCACCTTCTAATACGGGATTACTTTTCTGCATTCGCATTGCACGTTTAATTTCTGTTAGGTGCCCCACCTTCTAATTCGGGAATACTTTTCTGCATTCGCATTGCATGTTTAATTTCTGTTAGGTGCCCACCTTCTAATACGGGAATACTTTTCTGCATTCGCATTGCACGTTTAATTTCTGTTAGGTGCCCACCTTCTAATACGGGAATACTTTTCTGCATCGCATTGCACGTTTAATTTCTGTTAGGCGCCCACCTTCAAATACGGGAATACTTTTCTGCATTCGCATTGCACGTTTAAATTCCGTTAGGTGCCCACCTTCAAATACGGGAATACTTTTCTGCATTCGCATTGCACGTTTAAATTCTGTTAGGTGCCCACCTTCTAATACGAGAATATTTTTTGCATTGCATTGCACGTTTAAATTCTGTTAGGTGCCCACCTTCTAATACGGGAATATTTTTTGCATCGCATTGCACGTTTAAATTCGGTTAGGTGCCCACCTTCAAATACGGGAATATTTTTCTGCATCGCATTGCACGTTTAAATTCTATTAGGCGCCCACCTTCAAATACGGGAATATTTTCTGCACCGCATTGCACGTTTAAATTCCTGTTAGGCGCCCACCTTCAAATACGGGAATACATTTTCGCACATCAGGGTTTATACAGTTAAAAGCCCATACTGGGGCAGAAAAGAAAAAGGGTAGTTTGTTGTTTTGTTTTGAGCAGGTTCAGCTCGAGATCAAGAAATACCAGTGAAAATCAAAAAAAAAAAGGGAAAACAAGAAAATCAACAAAAAGAGAGTCAACATCAAAGAAAATCAACAAAAAGGAAGAGAGTCTGCACCACCGAAGAAGAGAAGAAGGAGCAAAAGCTAGATTAGGAGCAATTGTAATTGTAGGATCATAGCTTAGAATAGCTTCTTCATTTTACATTTTCCCCCTGGTGTAATAAGGAGTAAGTCGGCAGGTCTCAACAGTGTCAATGCAACAGTGAGTCTGGTAGTTTTTAAACTGCCAGACCTTCCCGAACTACACTGACCTGATTCCTGTTTAGCCCAGGATATGTAGGCAACCTCTAAAGCAGGGTGCGGTCAAAAGGTTTTCCAAAATGCTTTCACGGAATGTGCCGATGCGCAAAAATCTCTCATTATTGCTCACTTGTCTTTGCACTGAAACTCTTCATGTTCCCGAGCAAAGAGGGGCAGCTGTGAGCACATGATTTTTGCACTGAGCAATTAATTCCAAAATTAAAATAAATATGTTTTTGAGTGCAATTACTTGCCTTGTTTGGAATTAGCTATACTTTTGTGTTTGAATAAGTATGAAATTAGAAGAAAATAAAAAAAAAGGCTGGGTAATTAATTTGTTAGTTTAATTAGTTAGATTTTAAGTAAAAATAGCAAAAATAGTTTAAGTAATGGAAATTAGTGAAAAAAAAATAGCAGAAAATTGCAAAAAATATTAGATAATTAGTGTAAGTAGGAAATTAAGTTTTTCTAATAATTCATAAAAAAAATATATATAAGAGGGTGTTTTAATAATTAAAATAACAAGAAAAAATACAAAAATACATAGTATAATAAGACTGGGCCAAATATGATTCAAATGGCCGGCCCAGTCCCTAAGCCCAAAGGAAACGGGTCCAGATCTTTAAGAGGCAAACGATCTCGGCCGTTCATCTAGTTCAATCCAACGGTCCAAGTAATTAGCGGTTTAGTTTTAATTAATTAAATGTGAGATCAAATCTCAACCACCCGTTTAAAATAATCTAACGGTTAATAGCCTGGGGTCTCATTTGTAATCAAAACGGCGTCGTATAAGTAACGCTTCCCTGAGCCGTTGATCTTCACCAATTGAACGGCCCAGATCACCTCGGACGCTTAGCCTATAAAAGGCTTGTGTCTGAACGATTTGGCCATTCTCTACAAATCCTTAACCCTAGCCGCCCCAAACCCCTCTCTTCTCTCCCTGCATCACCTTCTTCAGACCTTAGGCGGCCATGGCGGCCACCGCTCCCACGGTGGTCGCCGGCCTCTGCTAACTCCCCTCTCATCTTTTCCTTCTTCTTTTCTTCCTTCTCCATCAAAGCCACAGAAAACCAACCCTTTCTTACCAAACTCCGGTCACCGGAATCTACGCCGGTGACCACCAAAGAATGAGACTCCCCGTCAAACCAATGCCAATCGGACCTCCTTGGTCCGATCTACCCAACCCTACCACTCATTCCCTTCAAATATACCCGTAGCTCCTCGAATATTCCAAAGAAGGTCGTCGGAACCCTAACTCCGGCGACCCCCAAACCTAAAACCGCCAAGATCTGTTCTTTACCCTCACCCAAACACCCCTCTTCAAGCCATAACTTAAAAGGCTTCACCTTGAAGCCTGAAAGAAAGAACCAGAAAGAAAAAAAAAAAACTAAAAAAAGGGATCTGAAAAGAAATAAAGAAAAAGAAAACAAGAAGAAGAGAAAAAGGTCTGAAAGTCTGAGAAAATAATGAAAAGAAAATAAAGAGGAGTAGGAAGCTCGGGGGACAGGCCCCGCTAAGCTAAGTCCCTCCCCTTCTTCTTGTTCTTTTGAGCCTTCTTGCTGTTTATGATTTGTTTGTGTTTTCTTGCATTTTTGATTTTTTGTTTTTGCATGTTAGTTTTAGGATTGTTCTTGTTGATCTTCTGCTTCTGTTCCTTTTGTTTATCTTCTTTCGTTTTAATTTGTCCTGTATATCCTCATCTGTTAACCTGTTTCTTCTCTTAATTCTTGATTAGTTCCTCTGAACATGTTAGTCATAGGGTTTATGTTGGTTTTCTAATTTCATCTCTGTTTCACATCTCTTGCTATCTCGATCCTGTGCTTCACATGCTAGTCTAGGGTCCTGTATATCCTCATCTGTTAACCTATTTCTTCTCTAAATTCTTGACTAGTTCCTTTGAGCATGTTAGTCATAGGGTTTATGTTGGTTTTCTGATTTCATTTCTGTTTCACATCTCTTGCTATCTCGATCCTGTGCTTCACTTGCTAGTCTAGGACCTTTCTGCTTATCTTCTTATGCTGTGAGTCCTTGTCTATTTCTCTGTGACCACACTGATTTCTTAACTTGTTCATCTCCTATGTGTCCCCGTGTTCTTTTGGGCATGTTAGTGATAAGACTTTGTCTGTTATATGCCTTGTTTTGATCACATGGCTTTTTGCTCTAAGATTGAGAAGTTCATCTTTTCTGGGTCATTTTAACTGTTGAGTTCTGATTCATGGCAAAAGCATGACCTTTGATCTTTGTCCTATGCTTGAAATCAAGCTTAAGTTATTGTGACCACTCTTGTTGCCTTTGACTGTAATAATTCATGATAGAACTGGGCTTCTTTCTAGCTTTCATGGTCTAGTTTTTCTCCTGTTATCAAGTATGTTTAGTTCATGTACTGGTTTAATTGTTTAACTCTCAATTAGGATTTGTTCTATTAAGATTTTCATGATCTTGGTGTTTCCCCTTCCCTACATTAGCCTGGTTCTAAGGTTGACAATTTGATTCTCATGTCTGATCAAGCCATGTTTAAGTTTAACTGTTTGTGAGAATTGAGTTTTCATACATGTCTGTGCCCATGAATCTTGAGTATGTTTGAGTCTTTCAGTGAGTCACTTAACATAAGTTGTTTCTAATTAGTCCTGTTCAATGTTAATTGATATCTTTGCTATATGAACCTGAGCAATGTGAGTTGATTAGTTGAGATTCAACATTATCAAATCCCTTTTCTGAATTTTAATTAGTTGATAAACACTGTTAGGTTTCATATGGTTATGGGTGCAATTATATGTTGAAATGGCTAAAACTGCAATAGTTCCATGTTAGTTGAACACTATTTAGGGCCTATCATACTCTAGGTGAATTGGGTATAGCTGTTAGTGCTAGGTCTCACTAAATGGTTAGTTTTTAAATAGGTATTAACTGAAAATGAATAAAATAGGTTATAAGTTAAATAATTGGCCTAAGAATGGTCAACCTTGCAAAGGGTCGACCAATTCTATAAAGCCCTAACACACAGCTCACTTTAAAAGTGACTGGTTGTGCAAAATGGCCATGTCTGCAAATGCAGACTAGCCCAGGCTCTCTTCAAAGCCCTAAACAGCAAAGTGGCCAAACCTGTAAAGGTTTTGGGCCCAGCTGTTCAGTAATTGGCTTTAATAGCCAAAGCTAAGTCTCAACTTGAGACTGTCTAGCATTTAAATAAGTTTAATATCAATAATAAAGCAGGCTAGTCCTGCAATTAACTTAAAATTGAAATAACTTAGTCTTAATTAACTGGAACTAATTAAAAGTGGTTAAAATTGAAACAGTTCCTTAAAATAGATCTGGCCAGCCCTTAAATACCAATGCAAGGGCTGGCTATTAGTTAAATAGGTTCAAAAGAGGCTGAATTTGACCTAGGTAGGTCTAGTAAATCAGCAGTGCCCTTAGGGGCACAATTGGGAGTTTAAAAGGTAAAATAGTAAATAGTTAGAACCTAAGAGGGTAAGGGAGTCCTTTGTACCCCTGATTTCTGCAATTTTGCAGAGATTTAAGGGTATAATGGTCTCCCTAAAAAGGGAAATCTGTAAAAATCTCAAACCCCTAAGGTCACATTGGTAAAAAGCCCCTAAAAGGAATCTTTTGAACCTTCCAGCACATGCTCGAAGGATTTCTGTTAACAAAAATTGGGACTAAAGGGTATATTTCATAATTTTAGGAGGGGGAGAAGTGGGATTAATCCCATACTTTCTCCCCAAGTCATCAGCCCTCAATACAACTATAAATACCTCTAGAAAAGGGCTGAAAAGGGGTTGAAAAAATTCTGAGCAATCTGAAAAATCATTTCTAGGCTAGTTGTTAAGAAGAAAGTTCAGAGAAAACATAGCAATTTAGTAATAATTTTTTCTGGGAATTCTCGGATTAGAGCTTGCTTATTTCTATTGGTTTTGCTGGGTTCTTCTGCTCAAATTGGTCTGGGTTTTTTGTTGCTTGGATTCTGTTGCTTGTTGCTGTGATTTTCTACTCCTTGGAGATTCAGATTCTACTGTTGCATTTGCTGCTTGAGTCTTTGCTTTGCTTATCTCTTATTCCCTTAGAACTCATCGGCTCCCATTTTTGCTGAACCAGGTACATTTCCTTGTTCAACTGAAGATGTAATTGTTGAAAAAGCTTAAATGGAATGAAGTTCAAGATGTTGAAATCAATCGTTATGTTGTAGTTTAATTTATCTCTTTGTTTGATAGTTTAATATAGCTTAGATCTAAATTTCATGTAGTGAAGCAGGTAGTAGTATGAAAACAGAAACAAAAAAATGATGTAATAGCTAGTATAATAGTAGTAGTATAGTAGTAGTATAATCATAGTTATACATCACTTAGTTAAATAGGTGAAAATCATAAAACAAGGCTAAATAAATCTGATAAAAATCAGTAATAGCAAGTCTAGCCAACTCACGTAGGTAATAAGATTTGAAAGTTGACACCCAGATTCGAGTAAGTTTAAGAATGAAACAACGTGATTGAAGTAATAACCGAGCTGAAACTAGCTTTAATAACATCAAATAAGTTCAACTCGTATTAAATAACAATGGTTGATCATAATAGTGAATCCGCTTCTAGATACCAACAAGTCCAAAAGAGAAGAATAGTTAGAAGAAGTAGTAATTCATTCGAGACTGGGTTCATGACATCTCATAAGCTAAATTGAACTAGAATCAATAATATACTTGTGTACATATAAACAGATCACTTAGTCCTGGATAATTTAGTTGACATTAGTAAGTAATTAGATTGTTTAAGCACTGTCTCATATAGTTGAATCACTTTTTTCTTCCTTTCTTAGTATAAGTAATTTCTACGATGTTATAGGCCCTTTGGCAGAAAATAAAGGAACAACAGTAGTCCAGCCATATATAGATCAATTAGTAATAATCTGGTGTAAATATTGATTATATTGTATAGTGGTTTTCATCTTCTGAAAATTGAATAAAAATGATCCGATTTCATTTTTCTGAGTATTTGAATCTTCATATGAATTATGTGATATACTTTTGTTATTACAATTTTGGTTTGGGCCCTATGTGTAACGTGGGCCTGGACTGCAATATGAAACTGATTGGTCCGCTGATTAAAAGCCCAAAAATAAGCATGGGTCTCGGAGACCTGGGTGGATCGAATGCTGTCTGAGCAAGTGAAGAGCCCAGGCCCAATAAACAACAGAAGATAACGGGCCTGGAATGTTTAATGATACAAAATCGGCTAAGGCAAAAATAATATAGCAAATATGGTTGAACGAAATAGGATCGGACTTTAATAAAATTGGGACGAGCCTCGCCCGAATAACAAGCGGGGCCCCCTTTTAGTAATAAGATAACATAATAGAATCGGAGAGGCTAATAGCGAATTCCATAGCCTCTCCCAAAGTTAAAAGCCGATATAGACTATCTTAAGGCACGATTTTAATATACCTTCCTATGAATGAGTGTGCACTTGGTGCGACTCAAATCCAAATCTCGGTAAAGCTGAAATACACCAAAAGTCATAGGCGTATTGGTTGCGGTATGACTCGAGGCGTGTTTTCGCGATACCGCAAATTCCTAAAAATAATACTTAACGTAAAAGCATATTATGTTGTTAAAACCTATAATTGAGTCAAACAAAAGTCGAGAACGACAGTGGAGCGACCGTGCTAAAACCACGGAATCCAGGAATGCCTAACACCTTCTCCCGGGTTAACAGAGTTCCTTATCCGGATCTCTGCTTCGCAGACATTTATAAGAGTCAAAATTCCTCGGATTCGGGATTAACCGGTGACTTGGGACACCATTATCATTCCCAAGTGGCGACTCTGATTAATCTCTAATAAAATCCCGAACCGATTGTCCTTTAATTGGAAAAACTCCTTCCCTTACGTTATTTTATCCGTTTCGGGTATTTGAGCGTCGGGATATACCCTACGAGCGTATTCATATGCTATAAGTGTTGGGGTAGTAATTTGGGAGGTGTGACAAGTTCAACTTCCACCACCCCAGAATGTTAAAATTTTCATGGTATCCCTCAACATCTTCACCAAATATTTATCTAACTCCATTATTGTCACGACCCAAACCCCTGGTCGTGATGGCGCCCAACACAATGCTAGGCAAGCCCGACCATATTATCCCTTAAACCAGCCAGTTATTAATCAAATTAAACTTAAACAGTAAATGATCATATCAGGTGATAAACAAAATGTAAAACATACAAAATACGGTCCCAACCATATCGTGGTGTCACGAGACTGAGCCTCTACAGAATAGCATCCTAATACAACCAAGTCTAGGCAAATAGGAAATCAACAAGATGATAAAGAAGGAGAAAACAAGCTCTACGGACGCTGGCAGCTACCTCGTAATCTCCGCAAAAGTAGACAAGGATCAGCAGCTACAATGTCTCAACTGCTCTCGGGTACCTGTGGATCTGCACAGAAAGTGCAGGGGAGTGGGGTGAGTATATTTCAACTCAGTGAGTAACAATAATAAATAATAACTGAAGGTAAGAACTCCTGTGCTATCACTTAGCAGTTCCAAGGCAACCCTCACAGGTACGTCATCACTATAGTAATACTCAAATCTCCAATCCACGTTTATCTCTACAAGATTCTTACACTGATCCAACCCTCACTCGTACCCCTACGGTGTACGGCCATCTCAACATATAAAGACACATATCTATGTCTATAATGTATAAGTATTTAAGTAGATAATAGGATATGATTAAGTATAATGTTGCGGCGTGCAGCCCGTTCCAATACATATACCGTCGCGGCGCGGCGCCCGCTCCATTTAATGTCGACGGCGCTCACCGGGGGTGTATACGGACTTCGGAGGGGCTCCCTAGGCCCAAGCACTATTATACCGCGGCGTGCGACCCGATCCACACATGTATCATTGCGGCGTGCGATCCGATCCAATATTTATATGTATATATATTTATATCGCTGCGGCGCGCAGACCGATCCCATAATATACACCAGTGCTCACTGAGAATGTGTGCAGACTCAGACTCCGAAGGGGCTCCTACAGCCCAAGCGCAATAATACTGCGGCGTGCAGTCCGTCTCACATGTATATTACATGTATATTACTGCGGCGTGCAGTCCGATCCAATATAGGTATATATATATAATACCTCATAATGGGTCCTCGACCCTATCCCAGTCAATATGTACTTGGCCTCTCAGGCCCAATATAATATATCACAGTGGGTCCTGGACCCTGTCTCAGTCAATATAGACTTAGCCTTTCAGGCCCACTCAGCTAGAACAGGGAATCCCACAATCCCACCCTAGATAATCTCTCTCAATGTACACATCTAGTACTGGCTCATATTATGCTATACAGCTAGAGCTACGGCTGAGTGAATGTTTCCAACACAGTATACGGGTCACCTAGCTCTATAGGTTCCTTAATGCTCTACAGATCGGCACAAGGCCCCAAACATGGCTATTAGCCCAATTGTACAGTTATAATCTCATTTACAGTCATACAACACAATATTCTATTAGCCGGGAAGGACCAAGTCCGAACCCTCAATCACAATGTCACTACGCCCATCAGAGAACGCGTGTCTCATCTCAATATAGCACTGTGAAGTGCTAGTACGGGGTTTCAAACCCTCAGTACATTGTTTACTACTACCACTCACCTCGAACCGGCGCGGCGACTACTCCGCAATGCCCTTGCCACGAGAATCAAGCTCCGCACGCGTAGAATCCGATCAAATACAGTAGAAATACAACAAATTAGGCCAATGGGACGACACCCAATCAATACAACTCAATTTACATCAAAATTCCCAAAGTTGTCAAAACCCGACTTTCGGTACACTTGTCGAAAAATTACAAAAATCACATATTCGGAATCCTCATCTCGATACGAGTCTAGGCATATAAAATTTACCAAAATCGGACTCCATTTTCCCACTCAAATCAGTGTTTTTCTTTAATTTAGGCCTAGGGCTCAAACCCACCTTTAATCTTCCATTTACAGGGATTTAACCAAGGATTTCATGTTAAAATGATGTAATTAAGCCACAAAACTTACCTCCAACGAAACCCCGATGATTTCCCAGCAATCTCCCGTCAATTTCTTCTCTTGGAACTCAAAAATGGAGGTTTTTGGGTATTAAACCCGCGACTGACCAGTTCTGGTTTTAACTTCACTGCCACCCTATTTTCTTCATCGCGTTCGCGACGCCTCTCACGCGAACGCGATGCCTTTTTCCTCTTCTTCATCGCGAACGCGGCACCCTTTCACGCGAACGCGATGTTCTGCTCATCCCTCCCATCGCGAACGCGACACCCAGTCACGCATTTGCGAAGCACAGATTACCAACCGCCGGATTTTTCTTCTACGCGTTCGCGTCTCCACTCACGCGAACGCGATGACCAACCTTCCTCACCTACGCGAATGCGTTCCAGCTCCACGCGAACGCGAAGCCTACGATCCTGACCCTACGCGTTCGCGTCCAGACCATCGCGAACGCGATGCATACCCTTGCTGAACTTCGCGGACGCGTGCCCCTTCATCGCGAACGCGATGAAGGATTTCCTCCTGCAGATACAGCAACAATTCAGCTGCTGTCTAAGGCCAAAAATGGTCCGTTTGGACCCCCGAATTCATCCCGAGGCCCCCGGAACCCCAACGAAAACTACCAACATACTCCATAACACGATTCGAACTTGTTCCAATCATAAAAACACCATCCTAAATATCAAAATCACCAATTACCCACGGATTCAAGCCTAAGTTTCTTCAAAACTTCCGAAATCGACATTCGATTAAAAACCCGACCAAACGACCTCCGAATGACCTGAAATTTTCCAAGCACATCCAAAATCACCTAACAGAGCTACTGCAACTGTCGGAATTCCATTCCGACTCCCGGATCAAAATCTCACCTATCGATCGGATTTCGCCAAAATTCAACCTTAGCCAATTCAAGCCTATTTCTACACCGGGCCTCCAAATTCAATTCCGATCGCTCCCCTAAGTCATAAATCACCTCCCGGAACTAACCGAATCATCAAAATCCAATTCCGAGCCCTCTAACCAAATAGTCAACTCCGGGTTGACTTTCCTTATTCAAGTTTCCTTCAAAAAGGCTATATGCCTCATTTTCAATTCAATTCACTCCTAACTTCCCCGATAGACTCTAACACTGATATAAAGCATGAATTATGTAATTACAACATAACGGGGTGGTAATTCCCGTGACGACGGGCCGGATCGTCACAATTATAGAGTCAAATACGCCACATTTATTATGCTTCTTTAAATCTATCATGAATTTTGAGAGAAATGATGAAGAAGATGGACCAACAAATGAAGAATATGGAGAAGATGGAGAAGATGGACATGAACCAGAACCGCCATTTTTCATTGCATACACATCGAACAAAGTATCCATGTATGTTTTCACATCCTCTTGTATTTTCAAACCTACCGTTTTTGCAAACATAACATCAAATGCAAATGAAAGAGTATTAAACTTATGGCATGGATCAAGCACACATGAGATAAAAATCATTTTGCTCATTTTATGTGCATCCCCCTAGTACTTTTAAAATGTCTCTTTCATATTCTTTGCCAGTTCTCTCAAGAAAGCATCTTCACTTTGAATCAACTTTTTCAAAGAAGAATCAACAATAAATATTTCAATAAAGTTCACATTAGACGTAATATAAAGTTTACCTGATACATTCAAGGTGAGTTCATAAAATTTTTCCAGAAACTTCACAATACGTCTTACACTATCCCAATCACTACTTGAAATTGGACCTGCATGTTTTCCATCCTCACAAATGCTATTAGAAATACATGACATTAAACCATAATCAATTTCACAATATTTTGTAAAGGCTTCCTCATATACTGTAGCAACTTTCAACAGCAAATATGTGGAGTTTCACCTAGTAGGAACATCTAAGCACAATGATTTCTTAGAAGCTATCCTATCAAGATCACCACATTCCTAAAACATTTTTCATCTTGCAGGAGATTGTCTTATGTACCTAATAACTTGTCTTATTCGTTCAACAGACACACTCCTTCTCTCAACCCATCTGGAACAACTAGATTGATGATGTTATCCATACATCGCACATGAACACGCTTACCTTCCATCAAGTTAGTGTTCCATCTAGTAAATTGCTTGGATAACTCTCAAACCATCCCATAATTAGAACTCAAATTATCAACTCTCATAGTAAATACTTTATCCACTCCCCATTCAAGTAAACACTTAGCAATGCCACTAACTAAATCTTGACCTTATGACTAGTAATTGGACAAAAATTCAAATCCCTTTATACAATTTTCAATTCTTGTCAATGTAATGGGCTGTAACACACATATAATTCTTGGAATTGAACTCCATGTATAAGTAGTAATACATATTCTCTATTTTGATTCTTTAATAATTAACTTCAAAGCAAGTTTCTCTTCATGGTACATCTCAAGACAACCCCTAGTCATAGTAGTACGAGATAAAATATAAAATAAAGGTTGAAAAGTTTGCACAAAGTCTATAAATCCATATTTTTCAACAGAAATAAAGGAAAATTCATCTTTAATAATCATACGAGCTAAAGCCCTCCTACATGCCTCTTGATCAAATTTCCAAGGGATAACTGAAACATCACCTGTTAGATCTTTCTTTTGAAAAGTTAATGTTGTCTGGCTTATTTCCGCCTTGTATGGATTGGTTGGACATTTGGGAATATGCAATAACAAATTACTTGTGCCGCTATGCTTGGTATCAGCTATATATTCTTCTAAACAATACTTGCATTTCGCTTTTTTCACACCATCGGCATCAGTGAACTTGTTGAAGTAGCACCAAGAAATTGATCTTTCTTCAACCATTTTTCTTTTCTTTGAACCAAATTCAGATTCACCATTGTTGGTTGTGGAATAAGTTGAAGCATTACTTTCACAAACTTTTTCAATAATTTGAAGTTCATTCTGTGTCTTTGCCTCATTTTTCATCTACAAAAAAAATCAAAGTAAAATCAAAAGTAGAAGAATAGAACATGAAAGAGACATAAAAGACAGAACATAAAGCCAAATCGATACATACATACAAAAATTTGAAAAATGCAACATGAAAATTCAAAATAAAGATGTTGTAATCTATCTCTAACTCACACAAAAAAGGACACAAAAACACACACTATTTGATATCTGCCATGAAATAAAAGGTGAAAAATATCACATTTGAGCTCTAAGAGAGAGGGAAAAGCAACAATGTAACTAATAATAACTAATAGTTAGAGAGAATGCCATTTTTACCGTCGATTAGGGTTTTGCATCATTTTCTCTTGATTGAAAATCGAACTGTGAAGACTTGAATTGAGTCTTTGAAAGGATATTGGATTTTAGACTTTGGAGTTCACTGACTCGAGTTGGAACTGGACTGAAGAGTGAAGAGAGGTGGAAGTTTGGTCTTCACTGGACTGAGCTCTAAAAAGAGGCGAAAAAGAGGAAATATGTTAGTGAGAGAGAACATCGATATAACCTAAGGGTTGTCTGATAAACGAATAACCTGAATCGTAAGATTTCAGGGTATTATTTATATATAGGCCCGTATAATTTCAGATTTTGGATCGGATCAGATTAAAATCATACCAATCCGAATCCAATCTGAAAATTCAAAATTTTATAAAACATAATTCTTTTCCAATCTGAAAATCCGAAATAGAGTAGATCAGATCAGATTTTGGATAACCAATCCAAATGCACACCCTAGTGGAAATTAGCGGGTACGATTCCGAGTATCGACCCCAAGCCACAAGAAAATCATAGATTTTGGCAGACTTCGTGGCTAACTTTATGGCGGCCTAAATACTTGAAGTCTAAAGGGAATTACTAATAACCTCGAGGACCATTTTGGGAATCTGGACCCTTTTTTGGGATGGTTCCTCAAACGCGAAATGGCCCAGACTCAGCATGGTATTTGAAACCGCCTATGAGAAATGTAATTAGGTAATCTATAAAAACTATGAAATTGTCTAACAAAGAGGTCGAGTATGAGGCCATGATTGTGGGTCTTGAAATGGCTAAGAGCCTTGGGATCGAGGTGATCGAAGCTAAATGCGATCCCTCCTTGAAGTAAATCAAGTTAACGGGATGTTCAAAGTGAAAGAAGAGTTAATGCGCAGGTACTTGGAAAAGTTGCATGTAACACTGCATCAATTCAGGGAATGGACCCTGCAACATGTACCCCGAGATCAGAATAGCGAGGCCGATGCACTGGCTAACTTGGCATTGTCGGTCGATGCCGATGAATTTAGTTCAGGAATAGTAGTACAACCAATAAAGCCAGTGATAGAAGAAGGCCACACCAAAGTAAACTCAACAAGTTTAACTTGGAATTGGATCAACAAATACATAGACTACTTGAAGACCATAAAATTAATTTCGGATCCCAAAGAGTCAATAGCCATGCGCACCAAGGTTTCCTAACTTAGCTTGGTCGAAGGGGCATTGTTTAGGACAACCTTTGATAGCCTACTAGCTCGATGCTTGGGATCAGGAGAAATCGGATACACCATGAGAAAGTTTATGAAGGCACTTGTGGGAACCATTTAGAGGCAAAATCTTTGGTTCCGAAACTAATTAAGGCCGACAATCATTTGACCGAAGTGGAGAAAGATGCGAAGGAATTTGCACCAAAATGCAAAGATTTCCAAAGGTACGTCCCAATGATCCATCAACCGGGATAAATGCTCCACTTAATTTTGTCCCTGTATCCATTTATGAAATTTGGAATGGACATCGTCGGTCATTTGTCGTGGGCATCCGGTAAAATTCAATTCATACTATTTATGCATGATTATTTTTTACAATGGGATGAGGCTCAAGCATTCAAAAAAGATGAATGAATTTGGGATCACATAATATGTCCATTTTGGATATAGACCGAGATCGTTTGCGACAATGGGAAGCAATTCATCGACAATAAGGTGAATAAATTTTCGAAGATCATAAGATAAAAAGAGATTTTATCAACGTCCTATCACCCTAGTAGGAACAGGTAGGCAGAATCAACAAACAAGACCAAGCTTCAAAACCTCAAAAAGGTTGACCGATGCGAAAGGGAAATGGACGGAGATCCTGCCTGAAGTCATATGGGCATATCATACAACTTTGAAATCTAGTACTAGAGCCACCCTATTAATCTCAGTCTTCAGATCCGAAGCCTTGATACGGTCAAGGTGGGATAGCTAAGCCTCAAGTTCCAGTATGCGATCGAAGAGCCGAACAACTAGGCCATGATCACGAGGCTAGAACTATTGGATGTAAGGCAGGAGGCAGCCCTGGTCCATTTGGCTGCCTAGAAACAATGTATAGGAAGGTAATGCAACCGAAAAAAAAGCCTCCGACACTTTCAAGTTGGGGACTTAGTGTTGAGGAAAGTAACATTACACACCACGAATCCAAACGAAGGAATCTGGGACTGAACTAGGAAGGACCGTATCGAGTTGTCGGAATAACCGATAGAGGCTCGTATAAACTCAAAGTGGGGAACGGCATAAAACTATTTAACAATTGGAGTGACACAACTGAAGCGTTACTATTGCTAAGGGACGAAATCAATTACTTTTTAATCATGTTATAAATCAGACTAATGCATGCAGGTAATTGGACAAAGATAGATGTGACTATTAGTCCTAAAAACACGTATTGCACTCTTTTTTCCCTGAACCAGTTTTGTCCCAAAGTGGGTTTTTCGGCAAGGTTTTAACGAGGTAACAATAAAACGCGCTAACTTAGATTTGAATACCAGTTTCAAACCGGAGTCGATGATTGTTTGCTTCATGTCAACATTATTTGAGCCTTCACGAGTTCAATATCAAATATTGGGGGGCCATTACCCTAGTATTAAGGTCTTTGGCAAGGTAAAAAGAAAACGTTTATATGCTAAAAGCTAAGGCTTGATGGTTAGGATTCATTGTAAATGCTAAACGGTCGTATGAATCGTGCCCACATAGTCCACTCTAGCCATAACGCAAGTTTTTATCCACTTTCGATCATGTACCTTGCATACCAAGAAATAAAAGAAATTTTCACTTTCCTTACACTTTGTCATCACGCATTTCGCTTCTTCGATCCCGGATCCTAAAATCCCACGGGCTACCCCTACTTGGGGTTTATCGAGCCTACGGGATACCCCTACTTGGGGACTATCGCCTGATAAAAGTTCGGGCGACTCAGGCTGCTGAATCCTAGAGGCAACAAATCTATTATGCGGTGCCCAAATATAAAAGGCTAGAAGCACCCTAAAAATGGCTTGGAGACGTCCGAAGTCCAAAACCATAATGTAAGACCATTATGAAAATTCGAAACTTACTAAAAGTTTATCCTCGGCAAAAACACCGTGTAAAAACACTTAATCATCTTGAAAATCGTCGGTCTCACTAAGGGTTCAAAGCCATAAGCAAACAAAGTTGCACCGAAGTCGGGCTTCATTCAAACCTTCGAAAAGCAAATGCCCAGAACTAAATCTGATTCCATGCTAAGGCATAAAAAAATAATACACAAATAAAATTTAACTCGTTTAAATGCTGGAAAATAAAGACATGTTATTGCTAGAAAGGGATTTTTTTCTATATTCCAAAATATGTTTACAAATGCCTGATATAATGGCCTTGGAATAAGCAAAAAAGTATACATAAGAAAAAATAAAATTTGAAAAAATACTAAGGCACCTACACCTAGTCTTCACTTGGGTCTGACTCATTGCCAAAACCGTCGAAGCCCTTGTAACCTCCATAACTTTTGGGATACTCTGGCTCGTAAAGTTCCTTTGCCTCGGCCTTGAGCCTCTTAGCTTCTTCAATCTCGGTCGATAGGTCAAAACCTCGGGCATGAATCTCTTCGAGAGTCTCTATCCCGGATAGCTTCTTTATGTATTCAATTTTCATCCTTATGCAAGTCTTGGCTGCCTCCACATCACCCTTGTACATGGTCACCATTTCTCGACATTAGTAGAGGTTGTATTCAATTTGGACCTTAGTGATGCATATATCTTCCGAGAGTATTCTGTTCCATGACGACCGAGCCTAGCTGTGACCGGAGATCATCATTCATCCGAGTCCACTTATCAGCTAACAAATGTGGCACCACACCTGCGGTCCCCAATCCGCATGTGCGAAAATACCAGAAGCAGCAATATCAGTTATTGCAACAAAATTCCAACCTCTCCGTTAAACATCCAAAATCACCCTGACGCCTATGGGACCTCGACCAAGGGCTCCAACATATCCCACTACCTCATACAAACTTGTTTCAATCATCAAAATACTTTAAACAATATCAAATCAACTAAAACACCTCTAATTCAAGCCTAAGAATTTTAAGAACTTCCAAATTACAATTTTGATAAAATAACCCAACCAAACCACGTCCGAATGACCTAAAATTTTGCACATACATACCAAATGACACAACAGAACTATTGCAACTTTTGAAATTTTATTCCAACCTCTATCAAAATCTCACCAATCAACCCAAAAACGCTGAAATCTCAATTTTGCCAATTCAAGCCTAAACCTTCCACGGACTTTCAAAATACATTTTGATCATGCTCCTAAGTCCCAAATCACCTAACGGAGCTTAAAAAATCATAAAAATTCTGATTTGAGATCATATACTAACAAGTTAAATCTTGGTCAAACCTTTCAAATTTAAGCTTCGAACTGAGAATTATTCTTCCAAATTCAGTTCAATTACCCTGAAAACCAAAATCAATGATTTACATAAGTCATATTACCTTACAGGGGGCAAGTCATGCCCCAGGACTGACGAACAAGGTGCAACAACTCAAAACGATCGGTCGTGTCATTACATGCACTTGTTATATTTGCTTTACTTTCACAATATTAGAGATCATGTCTATAAGATTTAAATGGATTCGATAATATAAACCAAGTCTCTATGTTTAAAATCAACTTCATAATTAGATACCATGCCTATAGAGTGTAAAGTGATCGAGTTCAATATCTGCTACTGCATGTATTTATATTTGTCTCACTAAAATCAGGCCTATAAGTTCCAATATCAACTCTTAACAATTAGATAACATGCCTATAGGAATTAAAATTATTAATTCTACCTATAGAATTAAAATTAATTTAGTTACACAAGTCAATCTAATTCATGTTAGTTCACTTTGAAATTGGCTTTAATCAACTATCCACTTCTTTAATTGAGTTTTTAAAACACTGCCTTAATTCAGTATTGCTAGAAAAAATGCCTATAAGATCTCAAATATTCGTATAAATGTGTTCACTGATTTACTTCACCCACGTAGATACCTTGCTCTTAGGACATCACTATTCTGTGTTTAAGCAAGCCTATAGGGCGATTTTAAATTCTGCAACTCTGAAATTGTGTTTTGCTACTTAAAGATGTCCACATTTAACAGGTTTAAAACAGTAGGCAAGAAAAATAGGATTTCTCACACATTGTCCTAATTCGGCATTGTATAACCCCTGCTCACTGTCACACCTCTTTTTTACCGCACCCGCGAGGGCGCGAACGAGTTTTTCCAATTAAAGGACAATCGAAACGGGATTTATTTAATTATTTCAGAGTCGCCACTTGGGAGATTTATGGTGTCCCAAGTCACCGGTTAAATCCCGAATCGAGGAAACGAATGACTCTATTTAGCAGTCCGCGAACCAGAAATCCGGATAAGGAATTCTGTTAACCCGGGAGAAGGTATTAGGCATTCCCGAATTCCGTGGTTCTAGCACGGTCGCTCAACTGTCGTGTTTGGCTTATTTATCTGATTTTTACAATTATATACTTAGTGCAAATTAATATCCCTTTACCGCTTTTATTATTATCATGATTTGCGAAAGAGAAAGTTGCCTAAAAATATGTTTCGAATCACGTCACATGAAATGCACCCGGATCCTCGACACATTCTTATTCAACATTTTTGGGATTTGGGTTTGGGTCGCATGAAATGCACACCCGTATTTAAGAAGGTAGAATTAAAATACGCGCCTAGAGCGATTAACTATTTGCACTTTTGAGAAGGCCATGATATTCGCTAAGAAACGACACATCTCGAAATCTAAGTATTTTATATGTACATTTATGAGGGCCTTGCGATTTGTGTAACTATTGGGCGAGGCACACCTCTAATTCAAATCTAAAGCGAGCTACATCCCACTGTATTTATTTAGGAGTTGATTCCAAATTATTTAAAACTTGTTACGAGCCACACCACATGAAATGCGCCTGCGGTTCCTGACACGCTTTATTTAATCTTGTTCGAAATTGGGGTCGGGTCACATGAAATGCACCCCCGATTCCTTTAATCTAATTATGTCACTCAGTTGAATAATAACTCACTAATTCCTACAATGTGACAAAATCCTACTCAACTATAACCAATTCGGGCAAACATACGATTAGTTAATTAAGTGAGTAGGTTTGAGTCTATGGTGGACAATTATATGGAAAGAACTCACTTTGAATTCAAATAATCCTCAAAGAGCTAATGTCATATATTTTTTGCAAGTTCAAGATATCATTCCTCACGGGTGTTCAAATCGTCCTAAACTTCCTACTTGGACAGATGATTAATCTCAACTTTAACATAAGATCGGGTATTGACAGATTTGGAAATCACATACCATGAATAGAGAAGATTTAAGCATAGATACCACAGGAACAATTCAGATTTCTATACATATCCAATGACAGTGCATTTTCGATATAAATACATTTCCATCTTAAAACTAATGAATGCATTCTTCACAACCCCAAACCAGTAAGACAGATTTAATTACATGTACTCATACAAACATAAGAAGCATTGGACAACTACATGTGTTAAACAGATTTAAAAGAGAGAATCAGGCTTCATTCTTTTTCGAACCAAGAAGCTATAATGACAGAGATGTGTACCTGGAGTATGGAAGAAGAAAGAAAAGGAGGTCAGTGATGGCAAGCAGTTCACAGCAACAGCAGTAATGAACCAGCAGCAACAACAATAAAAAAAACAGTAGCAGTAGCCCATCAAACAAACACAGAACAGCAACAAATACAACAGTCCACCAGTAGTAGTCCAAACCACCACACTCAGTGAAACAGATACCACACTCAGCAACAAATGAACCAGAAATACTTAAACACCACCAACCAGTGAACCAGCAGCCCAATTTTGACACCAACAGCAAACAAAACAAACCACAGCAATGTCCAAACACAACCACAGCAAAACCAGTATCAGAACCTCAAACAACAGAACAACCAAACCAGCAATAGATGCAAAAGACCCCTATGAACTTCAAATAACAGCCCAAATGAAGCAGTAACTATTTTTTATCTCTATATCACTGTTCTTTATAAGATATCTCTGGATATCAATGTCTGTCTATTACTATATTTCCAGAATCCTTTCTCAAAAATCACTACCCTGTGTATGTTTGAACTTATTGTAGGTCCAATGTCTATATTGCTCTCTCAGTCTCCCTAATGTCTGCTTCTTTTTTTTTTCTAGAGAAAAACCAGGACCTTGCCTATTCTCTGCAGCCTCCTATTTATAACCAAAACAGACCCCTATCTCTAAAAGCCAAGGACCAGCAAAAATCCACTCAAAACCTTGCCCATCCCTGCTCTGCCAGCCCACTAACCCCTCTGTTTTCAGCCACTAAATCCTGTCAAGTGTGGGCTTAATCTTAAATTAAAAGCTGAGTGGAAAATTGGTGGAGTGCCCTGCTGTAACAGCAGGTTCCACTAGGCTATGCAGGGCATTTTAATATGCTAAGTCTGATTAATCATCCTACACTAACAGCCACAGCAGATTCTGGACTTAATTTAAAGTCACAACAATTCAAGACCCTTACTTGGTGATGCTTTCGGATCAATTCAACAACATTAATCGCTAACCAGTGTTTTAATAGGAAAAATCGTATAACTAAACGACGACAATTACTTAATTGATCCTATGTATACAATCAAGAACAAACAACGACCAACAATCCGTGATTCATGGTTTCAACACAACAGGATACCAACCAATATGAACTAATTAGCTTGACGACCTTAATCATACTAAGCATATCATACATTTTCAATCAAAGAAACAACAAGAATCGGCCAAATAAAGAGGCCCCAAAGAGATGAAGACAACAGAGACTTGGTGGAACAACAAAACGAAAACTAAAAACTAAAAAAAAACACTTAAACTGCAATGACAAATACAATTAAATAAGAATAGGAATACCTTACAACGAAGGATTGGAACTTGGCCGACTCGGGTTCGAAAGAGGTCGAGGTTGCACATTTGAAGTCAAATAGACTTTAATTGAAATGTTTTCAAATGAAAACATTCCAATTAAAGTTTATTAAACTCAATTTCTCCCAGTTCGAACGAAATCCCTAATTTCTTAATTCTAGGGTTCCTGAGGGCTCGGTTTGGGGGTAAAGGGGTTAGGGCTTGATTCGAACAAAACTAAAGCCGGTAGGTGTATGAGGGAGGTGAGGGGAAGCCATGGTGTGATTTTGGTGAGGTTTGACATGATTTTCAAATTCCGGCAACCTTTGATTCAATATTCGACAAGCTCGGGACGGATTCAAGACTAACGGAGGCCGGATTCGAAGAGAGGGAGGTGAGGAGAAGGGTTGGCGTTAATTTGGTGGCCGTTGGCCTACCGGAACCGCCGTGAGGCAATTTCCGGCAGGCGGAACGCGGCGGTGGACGGCGAGGTTACTTTGTCTCTAAGAGAGACAACAAGTGTAGGGGGGGGGGGTCCGGCTTGGGGGCGGGGTATAGAGATGGCCCTATATATGAATTACGAGATTAAATCCTGATCGTTGGATCATTTACGATCAACGACCAGGATTGCCTCACTTAAACCAAAACGGCGTCGTGTGATTAAGTTATGGCCTGGGTGTATTTGGGAATTGATTGATTAATCTGGGCCGTTGGATAATAAAATCCAACGGTCCAGATCAAACGTTACATAAGTTGATGCTTGGGCGGGTATTTGGGCTGGGTGTTGAATTAGTGTGGGCCTGGTTTTTTATTGAATTGGAGACGGCCCAGTTCCGATTTCCTCTTTATTTTGTCTCCTCTTTTGTCTAATTTAAACAAAAAATTCTAAATCACACTACAAAAAATCAAACTAACTTATAAGAATGCTAATTAAGTTTTACTAATAATCAAGATACACAATTACATATCACTTAAATGTAAATCACATAATTTGCTATTAAACACTAAAAAATGCGAAAACATAATATATATATATATATATATATTTTTTGTATTTTTGCTAATTTAAATAAATAAGCACGCACAAAAAAAAATGCAAATGTAAGATAAAAATAACACAAAAATCACAAAAAAAATTATGCTCAACATGAAACTATTTTATTTTTGAATTTTCTGGGAGTAATTCTCATGTAGGGCAAAAATCACGTGCTCACAACTGCCCCTCTTTGCGCGGGAACGTGAAGTGTTTTCGTGCAAAGATAAGTGAGCGGATACGAGCGATTTTTGCCCGTTCGAGCACTCCGTGTGAAGCATTTCTAAAAAGATCTTGACCGAGCCTTTACTTCGGGAGGCCTCCTACATATCCTGGGCTAAACAGGAATCAGGTCAATGTAGTTCGGGAAGTTTTGGTAGCTGGGACTACCATGACTGTCGTGATCTTGCTGTTACTGCTATTACTGCTGTTGCTACTGCTTAACTGACCTCCTTATTACATCGTACCAACGAAAAGTAAGAAGCTAGACTAAGTTACAGTATTGCAAATTCTTATCTATCTTTCAACTCGATCTTGCCATGTTCCTTGCCATCCTGCTGGCCTTGATGTTTCTTCACGTACTTCTTCTCTTCTAACAATTGTCATTTCGGCCTATCTTGATTGCCGATCTCCGACCGTTGGTCCCTTCCTTTGTGATCTTCGAACTATTTTCCTTCGAAGTTCGTACCTGTCTTTCTGATCCTTGTTGCCTTCCTTTCGATTATGAACTTGGATTCACGCTGGGGATTTCCGTTATGCTCTACCGCTTTCCTCAACCAACTTCAACAATAAATCGCCACTCCGTTCTTCAGGCGGGCTCCCTGACTTCAATTACAACTTCAAAATAAATCGCCACTCCATTCTTCAGGCGGGCTCCCTGACTTCAACTACTACTTCAAAATAAAATCACCACTCCATTCTCCAGTCGGGCTTCCTGATTACAACTATAACTCCGAAACTACACTCGCCACTCCATATTACTGCTGTTGCCACTGCTTAACTGACCTCCTTATTACATCGTACCAACGAAAAGCAAGAAGTTAGACTAAGTTACAGTATTGCAAATTCTTATCTATCTTTCAACTCGATCTTGCCACGTTCCTTGCCATCCTGCTGGCCTCGATGTTTCTTCACGTACTTCTTCTCTTCTAACAATTGTAATTTCGGCCTATCTTGATTGCCGATCTCCGACCGTTGGTCCCTTCCTTTGTGATCTTCGAACTATTCTCCTTCGAAGTTCGTGCCTGTCTTTCTGATCCTTGTTGCCTTCCTTTCGATTATGAACTTGGATCCACGCTGGGGATTTCCGTTATGCTCTACCGCTTTCCTCAACCAACTTCAACAATAAATCGCCACTCCATTCTTCAGGCGGGCTTCCTGACTTCAACTACTATTTCAAAATAAAATCGCCACTCCATTCTCCAGGCGGGCTCCCTGACTTCAACTACAACTTTTAAATAAATTCGCCACTCCATTCTCCAGGCGGGCTTCCTGATTTCAACTACACTTTTAAAATAAAATCGCCACTCCATTCTCCAGGCGGGCTTCCTGATCTCAACTACAACTTTTAAAATAAAATCGCCACTCCATTCTCCAGGCGGGCTTCCTGATTACAACTATAACTTACTGATTTCATCCTATCTTGATTACCTTCCTCTGTCTTTTGTACCATTTTCTTCTTCCTGCATTGCCTCTCGGGCCACCTTCTCTTCTGAATTATCTTGTCTTGGAATTGCCTTCCCCCTGGGTCGTATCACTTTTTTTTCTGGCTGCTGGGGATATTTTTGGAACTGCTTACTCACCTGCTGGGGCTGATGCTGCTGAGGAAGTATTCTTTGTTTCCTTCACCCCTCATTCTCTCTCGGACTTGTCGGGGTTGAAATGTTATGGATCGGGGATTATCCTGGCGGGGGACCCCTTTTCTTCTTCATTCTTCCCATACCTCCTCTGGGACTCACGCTTTTGCTTCTTTGAACAAATTATGGGATATAATACCGCTGCGGGAATCTCGAAGTCGGTGTTTCATTTCTCCAACAACTGCTGGGGATGATACCGGCTCAAAGATCACTTCCATGCATTGTCTGGCCTTTCTCAAAACTATTCTGCTCGGAGCTGGTATTTCCCGAAATCTTGTATTGCTTTCTACCCTTATCCACTGGGTCTTCGCTTTCAAGAAGATTTTCGCAACAGGAGAAAATTTTCTGCCCCAGTTTGATAAACTTCTGGATGGTAGGCTTTCTCGCCAACGAACCCTCTTTTCCTGCTTTAAATCAAAGAAAAATTGTTAGTTTCAAAACGCAGTGAGTGGTCGTGCCACTCTTGTTGGGGCCATTTTCTTTTCTCTTTCAGCTGCTTGGCCTCTCTCGAATTTTGAGGATGACGTTGACGCTTGCCGGGGACGATGCTCTTTCCACGAACGGTTTCTCATCTTTCCTTTTCGTTCCAATCCTTGGTTTGATCCGACTCTTTTTAGCCGGTGATCTGTTGCGTGAAATCATCTTTCAGACGTGCCACATGTGTCCATCATACTCCGTAATTCCTGTGAACCTTCCGATCAGCCTGTCGTTCCGATCTTACTATCGGAATGATTTTCTTGCCTTATTGCCTCGTTCCACGCCTATTCATTTTCATTATACTGCTTTGGGAGACTTGGTAGTAAGCTTTGAAAAATAAATTTTCGAAAAATGAAAGAAAAGAAAAAGAATGCTGACCGCAAATGACAAAAGAAAAGGAAAACTTTTCTGAACTCAAAAATAGGAAAACTTATCCGAATGTGTGACTGATTCAATGGTTATGCCGCGCCTTTGAGATTAATCTACCCAGTCTATTCATGTTAATCACTTTCTGATGACCGCGTTTTGCTAGAAGCACACGAATGTCCCAACCTCGCCTCATGCAGGCATCTTGTAACCATCTCGCCTTGTCACCTCATAGTGCCCTTTGAAGGGGGTTTCACTAATGAGATTCTCTCATTTCTCTCTATCTCCCGTCGCCTTAAGGTGCCCGTAAAGGTTTTCACCGTAAGACTCTCTCCTTTTATTTCTCTCGACTTTCTTCGCCTTAAGGTGCCCGCGAGGGTTTTCACCGTTAAGACTCTCTCATTTGCGCTTTCTTTCCCTGCGGTGGGGTATCACCCATGAGATTCCCTCTAGAGTGTTATCCCCTTTCGGCTTGTGCACCCTGGATTCGATCGAGGGTCGGAATGTCACTTTTGGCTTTCATTCGCATGACTTGGCATTTCTCGAATACCGATCGAGAGGTCTTTTTGGTTCTTAATGTGGTTTCTGCGCGTGAGGCTAAAGAAAAGGGGTTAAACCTCAACGATTAGCTCATTACAACTTTCGGAATCCACACTATCTTTCAAACGAAACAATGACTTCTGCCCCAGTTTTGTTGCTTGGGGGATCTTTGATTTTGTTTTTATTATGACCGAGCCGCGTGGCGCCTACGTATCCTTCTTGAGGAATCAGGTCGAACGTAGTTCACTTTTTCTTGTGTTTTTTGTTTGTCTCTTTCTCTATTTTGTTGCATATCTTCCTTGGTGATTCCGAAAGAGGGTGTATGAAAGAATTATTAAGGCTCAAAGGGGGAAACAAAGGTTAAAGTGTTTGGGTAGTAGAAAAATTGCCTCCGTCATTTCATTCTCCGAAAAATGCCAAATACACACAAACGAAACCAAACGTTGACAAATGCATTAAAGAATTACACATAATATCTCTTGACCGCATCAGAATTGATAGCCATATCGGTGCATCTTCCCTCAACATCAGTTAGACATAGAGCGCCGTTGGATAATACTCTAGTCACCACAAATGGTCCCTGCCAATTTGGAGCGAACTTGCCTTTCGCTTCGGCCTGATGTGGTAGAACTCTCTTCAGCACATGCTGTCCCACTTCAAATTTCCCGGGACGTACCTTCTTGTTATATGCTCTCGCCATTCTCTTTTGATACAATTGGCCGTGACATACTGCTGTCAATCTCTTTTCGTCGATCAAGCTCAATTGCTCTAATCGGGTTTTGACCCATTCATCATCGTCAATCTCAACTTCAGCGACAATTCGGAGAGATGGAATCTCAACTTCTGCGGGTATTACTGCCTCAGTCCCGTATACCAACAAGTAAGGAGTTGCACCTACCGAAGTCCGGACGGTAGTGCGATAACCTAAAAGTGCGAATGGTAACTTTTCATGCCATTGCCCAGACCCTTCTACCATCTTCCTCAATATCTTCTTTATATTCTTGTTTGCTGCCTCAACCGCACCATTTGCTTTGGGACGATATGGTGTGGAATTTCGGTGTGTAATCTTGAACTGTTGACGTACCTCCTTCATCAATCCGCTGTTAAGATTGGCACTGTTATCTGTGATGATTATCTTTGGAATTCCAAACCTGCAGATGATGTGGGAATGTACGAAATCCACCACCGCCTTCTTGGTCACCGATTTGAATGTTTTGGCCTCCACCCACTTGGTAAAATAATCAATCGTTACCAGAATGAACCTATGACCATTGGAAGCCGCAGGCTCAATAGGTCCAATAACATCCATACCCCATGCAACAAACGGCCATGGTGCTGACATTGTATGCAATTCAGTCGGCGGAGAATGAATCAAGTCTCCGTGTATCTGACACTGATGGCATCTTCGCACGAAACTTATACAATCACGCTCCATCGTGAGCCAGTAATATCTTGCTCGGAGAATCTTCTTTGCCAATACGTATCCGCTCATGTGTGGTCCACAAACTCCCGAGTGTATATCTGTCATCACTGTTGTGGCTTGACTTGCATCTATACATCTCAACAATCCCAAATCTGGGGTTCTTTTGTATAGCACCCCTCCACTAAGGAAAAATCCGTTCGCCAACCGCCGAATAGCTCGCTTTTGATCTCCAGTTGCTTGCTCTGGGTATACTCCTAACCCGAGGTATTCCTTGACATCATGAAACCATGGCTCACCATCCACCTCTTCCTCTATCACATTACAATAAGCATGTTGATTCCGGACCTGGATATGTAACGGATCGACACGAACCTTGTCCGGGTGATGTAGCATCGACGCTAAAGTAGCTAGAGCGTCGGCAACCTCATTATGCATCCTCGGGATGTGCCTGAATTCTACCGATCGAAAGCGTTTGGTCAAATCATGCAAACACTGACGATATGGGATAAGCTTTAAATCTCTGGTTTCCCATTCTCCCTGAATCTGATGTACCAGAAGGTCCGAGTCCCCCAAGACCAAGACGTCCCGTACATCCATGTCCACCGCTAATCGTAACCCCAAGATACATGCCTCGTACTCAGCCATATTATTGGTACAATGAAAACGTAGTTGAGCAGTAACAGGATAATGATGTCCTGTTTCCGAGATGAGCACAGCCCCTACTCCGACTCCTTTTGCGTTCGCCGCTCCGTCGAAGAAAAGCTTCCACCCTGGATCCTCGGTTAATTCCAACCCATCAATTTATAGTACTTCTTCGTCCGGAAAATATGTCCTCAGAGGTTCGTATCCGTCATCAACAGGATTCTCAGCTAAGTGATCGGCCAGGGCTTGAGCTTTCATAGCCGTCCTTGTCACATATATGATGTCGAACTCTGTAAGTAATATTTGCCATTTTGCTAACCTCCCTGTAGGCATAGGTTTCTGGAAAATATACTTCAACGGATCCAAACGCGAAATGAGGTAAGTGGTGTAAGAAGACAAATAATGTTTCAGCTTTTGGGCTACCCAAGTCAAAGCGCAACATGTCTTTTCTAGATGAGTGTACTTGACCTCGTGGACCGTGAATTTCTTATTGAGGTAGTAAATGGCCCGTTCCTTCCTGCCAGTAAGATCATGCTGCCCCAGTACGCAGCCGAACGAATTCTCCAAAACCGTCAGATAAAGAATCAGGGGTCTACCCGGTTCAGGCGGAACTAGTACGGGTGGATTTGACAGATACCCTTTGATTTGGTCAAACGCTTCCTGACATTCCGTCGTCCATTCTATCGCAGCGTCTTTCTTCAATAGACGGAATATGGGTTCACAGGTTGCCGTAAGCTGGGCAATAAACCTACTGATGTAATTCAACCTTCCCAACAGACTCATTACCTCTGTTTTATTCTTCGGCGGGGCTAACTCCTGAATGGACTTGATTTTGGACGGGTCCAACTCAATGCCCCGTCGGCTGACGATGAATCCTAGCAACTTTCCCGATGGAACTCCGAATGCGCATTTGGCCGGATTGAGCTTGATGTCGTATCTTCGAAGTCTTTGAAAGAACTTCCTGAGGTCGGCAACATGGTCTTCTTGACGTCTGGATTTTACGATCACATCATCCACGTACACTTCAATTTCCTTGTGTATCATGTCATGGAATACCGTAGTCATTGCCCTCATGTAGGTTGCCCCTGCATTCTTCAAACCGAACGACATCACTCGGTAGCAATAAGTCCCCCACGGTGTGATAAAAGCCGTCTTTTCTGCGTCTTCTTCATCCATCAAAATCTGATGATATCCCGCATAACAGTCCACAAAGGATCCGATTTCACGTCCGGCGCAATTATCAATCAGGATATGAATATTGGGAAGCGGGAAATTATCCTTAGGACTCGCCTTGTCGAGATTGCGGTAGTCCACGCATACTCTGATCTTTCCGTCTTTCTTTGGCACCGGTACTACGTTAGCCAACCATTCAGGGTATCGAGTGACACGAATGACTTTCGCCTGCAACTGCTTGGTTACTTCCTCCTTGATCTTCACACTCATCTCCGTCTTGAATTTCCGCAGCTTCTGCTTGACGGGAGGATATGCCGGATCAGTGGGTAATTTATGAACCACTAGATCAGTGCTGAGTCCTGGCATGTCGTCGTACGACCATGCGAAAATGTCTTTAAACTCCATGAGTGTTTTGATCAACTCTTCTCTCAGGTTTGGTTCAATATGGACACTTATCCTGGTTTCTTTGACGTCATCTGTGTTTCCCAGATTAACGGCCTCAGCATCATTTAAATTTGGTTTGGGTTTTTCCTCGAAGTGACTTAATTCTTCACCGATTTCTTCTACGGCTTCATCATCGCCGTATTCTGACTCACTCTCGTCACTTCTTATTTCATGCATTATTATTTCCAAACCCGATTGACTTTCTAGACCGGGTTGATTAATCTTTAAGCACGCCATATCATTAAGATCAGTTGAAAGAAGGCTGTTCAGAAAAGTAAAAGAAGGAAAAATAAACAAAATTAGACACGAAGGGAACCAAATTTCATTAATGGGAACAGTACAAGGAAAAACGAACTTGCAAACTCAAATCAAAATGAACTAAAACAAATGGATTTTACTCCCGGGACAACCCCCAACACAAAATTTCGAAAGAAAACAATCCAAAACAAACTACCAAGACTCCTTCCGGACAGGGAGAGGAGTAGCCTTCCAATTATTCAATTTTGCTTTTGGTCCCACAAACTGTATCTCGGCATGGCTGGATCCTTCGCCATCCTCGAGCATGCATACATCTGCGAATAGGTCCTCGAACTTTCTTAAGAACTCTTCGTCCGGCCTAACCATAGGACTGGGAACCTTTGTCGTCGGATGTCCTCTTACTCCGGACTTGACAAAAGATCGGGAAAGGCGTGGAACCGGCTTCGGGAGCACCCATGTCTTCTGCTTATTCCTTTTGGCTCGCTGGATGTCCTCTGATGTTGGCTTGAATCCCAAGCCGAAGGTTCCCAAGTTTTCGACCACTGATACCGGTTGTATGATTCCTTGCAGAGATGCACCTAGACCTTTGCCGGGTATGAAACCATGTCTCAACATTTCATGAGCCACCATGACATCTGCAGTAATTATTCTGTCATCGGGAATGCATTCCCCTTCTGGAACTCGGTTGGCGGATACCACATCGCAGATCTGGTATACCCACGGCCCAACATCTTCTTCTGTCTCAACAAAGGGGACGATGGTGCCTGGTCGTAGATCATTCTCTCCATGGACGACGATCTCCTGTTGGTCCCACTCAAACTTGACGAGTTGGTGTAAGCTGGATGGAACTGCTCTTGCGGCATGGATCCATGGTCGCCCTATCAGAAGGTTATATGACACCACCATGTCCAGCACCTGGAATTCCATGGTGAACTCCACTGGCCCAATTGTCAAGATTAGCACTATGTCACCAACCGACGCCTTGCCTCCTCCATCAAACCCTCGAACACATATGATGTTCTTGCGTATCCTGCTGATGTCCACTTTCAACTTGTCCAGTGTAGAGAGAGGACAAATGTTAGCACCGGACCCATTATCGACAAGGACTTTGGTAACCACCGACTCCTCACACTTTACCGTAAGATATAAAGCCTTGTCGTGCTCGGTGCCTTCCTCAGGCAATTCATCATCGGTGAAGGCGATCCGATTCGCTTCGAAGATCCTATTGGTGATCTTCTCCAAATGACTCACTGAGATTTTATCCGGTACATGTGCCTCATTCAGGACTTTCATCAAAGCTTGCCGATGTTCTTCAGAATGTATCAGCAAGGATAGCAATGATATTTGCGCCGGAGTCTTCTTCAACTGCTCTAAGACAGAATAGTCATGCAGCTTCATCTTTTTCAGGAATTCTTCTGCCTCTTCATCAGTTACCGGCTTTTTCAATGTTGCCAGAGTGATCTTCCTCAATTCCGCAGGGGCAAAACATCTCCCCGAGCGGGTCAAACCTTGCGCTTCGCAAACTTCTTCTTTCACTTCCTTTCCTTTGTAGGTTGTTGTAATCTGAGCATAATTCCATGGAATAGCCCGGCTATCAGTTATTGGCAACTGTATTGCTGGCTTGATGATGAAAGGATCCATTCGAACGCCCGCTACCGTCAAGACGGGCTTGGTTGCTGCCCCTGGTACAACTATTTTTGCTTCCCCCGCCCTCACCGGTACTTCGTTCACACTTCCCTTTTCTGCTTCCGACCCTCCTGGTATGTCCTTCTTGCAACCGGGTGACTCATCAAGGCTTGGCCCTTTTCTCGTTCCTACCCCGCTAGACTTGATCATCATTACAGTCCTGAGAGGCTTTCTCCTTTCCTTCTTCTACCCGTACCAACCCGATCATGTTGGTCTCATGATGAGTTGGAAGTGGGTTTTGGTTGATGTTGGGCTCTGTTGGAGTCTGGACCTCAATCCTGCGAGTGTCGATGAGCTCCTGGATGGCTGTTTTCAACCTCCAACACTTTTCCGTGTCGTGTCCCGGACATCCTGAGCAGTATGCACAATTTACTGAATGGTCCAGGTTCTTTGGAAGAGGGTTTGGTAGCTTAGCTTCAACCGGATTTAGCAACCCTACTTGCTTCAACCGGTGGAACAGACTGGTGTAAGACTCCCCCAAGGGAGTGAAAGCCTTTGGCCTTGGCGCCCTGTCGCCCTTGAATGCCTGGTTCGGACGAAAACTCGCGCCCGAGGGGTTTCTGTAAGCTCTTGGGGGTGGATAATTGCTTTGCGGGCTTGGTGCACGCCACGGTGCATGGACGGGAGGTGCAGAATAGGACTGTGCGTGATGGACAGAAAAATGGGGAACAGGTGCTGGATAGTAATGTTGCGGGTGGTTATATGGATTGTGGAAGTAATTTTGGGGGTGAGGCTGGGGCGGGCTATATTGGGGTGCGGGGCCTCTGTTTCTGAACCACGTCCCGGACTCAACTGCCGCGACTTCCTCTTTCCTTTTTTTTCCGAGTACTCCTCCAGTACCACTTTGAATAGCCTGAGTGGTGGCCTTCAATGCTGAATAGCTCATGATCTTGTTGGTTTTCAAACCTTCCTCGATCATAGCCCCCATTTTTATCACCTCAGTGAATGACTTTCCTACGGACGTCACCATATGTCCGAAATAGGTTGGCTCCAGTGTTTGCAAGAAGTAATCCACCATCTCGTTCTCTCTCATAGGCGGATCCACCCTAGCTGCCTGTTCCCTCCAGCGGAACCCAAATTCTCTGAAACTCTCGACGGGTTTCTTTTCTAACTTTAGCAATGACAAACGGTCTGGGACTATTTCAAGGTTGTACTGGAACTGGCCAATGAATGCTTGAGCCAAATCATCCCACGTAAACCATCTGCTGGGATCCTGCCTAGTGTACCATTCTAGTGCGGATCCCCCCAAACTCTGACCAAAGTAAGCTATCAGAATTTTGTCCCGTCCTCCAGCTCCTCGCATTTTACTGCAAAACCCTCGCAGGTGGGCTACCGGATCACCATGCCCCTCGTATAGGTCGAATTTGGGCATTTTAAACCCTGCTGGCAACTGGACGTCCGGAAATGGACACAGATCCTTGTAGGCGACGCTGACCTGATTGCCCAAACCGTGCATATTCCTGAAGGACTGCTCCAGGCTCTTAACTTTTCTAATAACTTCCTCGTGTTCCGAATTTTGGAAGTGCTTTTCCGGTTCTGCCGGACTATCCCAATGAGGGGTGTGTGGATGTGGTTCAGGAGCCCTGAAGGTAGGCTCGGGAGGATAGTAAGAACTGTCGTGGATTTGAACATGTGTCTCACCGGGCGACTTTTGTAGAGTAGCAGGTGGGGGTGCCACAAAAACGGGGGTGACTGGAGGAGGATGTTGCTTGGCTGGTGGGATTTGGGTGACATAAGGGTTTTCCCCTTGGTAGTATGGATAAATTGGGGCGCTTGTTGATGGATCAAGGGGTGGATGTTCCGGGGCTGATGCGAGAGTAGGGCGGTTCGGTGAAGACTGTTCCCTAGCCCAGGCCAGGTGCATCTCTGTTATCTGCTGTTTCAACCGGTCTACCTCTTCTTTCATGACTTGTATCTCCGATTTCTCTTCCTCAAGACTTTTACCAGAACTAGACATGCTTGCTGTAATTGGCCCTTTAGATGTAGTACGGTAGTGGTGGCTGGCCAGTATATTCTGTCAAACCAACTGCTAAACTTTTCTGGAAATTGACAAACTTGTTAGTTTACCGAGTTTAACAGAAATGTTATAGCACGTTGGATGTAATGCACCTAACCAAATAACCCTTTCTACATGTACTCATAACATGCGTCATTCCGGCTTTTCTCTCTTTCTCTTTTTCTTTTTCTTTTCTTTTTTTTTCTTCTTTTCTTTTATCCTTGAAAGCCTTATTGTTATTAACCTTTGCATTCTTTTCCTTTTAGTGGTGGTCGAATCTTATGGATTGCCTACGTATCACGACCCCGCGTGAATCAGACCGAGCGTAGTTCTGGTAACAAGATTGTGGCAAAATTCAGTAACTTTTATATCAAATAAAACCTTGCAGTTACAAAACACGTCTTACAACAATCAGCAAAAATAAAAGAAATGCTTGACTCGGGAAAGTAAAGATAAAAATCCCAACTAGCTTGACCCAACATTTCAAAAATACATTTTTAATCAAAAATCTAATGCTCTAAAATTCTTGGGGGCCCGCGAGGCATCATTCGGCCTTGCCGCGGGCCTTGGTGTGAGGTCCTTGTGCAGTCCCCTTAACTCTCTCATGATCTGATGAACATAACCCATAACTGAAGCAAAAAGGTCGATGCGAGGCATTTGTTCACAAGCTAAGCACTTCATGGTGACATAATGCCCGATTTCCCCAATTCTGTCTTTGATCATGTCCCTTTCTCTGAGTAGCCGTTCTATCTGTTGGTTTTTCGCCCCCAATCTTTGAGCGTTGTTGGTGACTTGGTCCAGGAGCCTGTCTATTTGTTCTTGCAGTCGGGCCATCAAATTGTGGCAACGGTCGAGGTCCGCTCTGGCATCTCGGGCTTGCTTGAAAACCCGCTCCCTGAGGATAACATTTGCCTCCCTTAGACTAGTGATGGTCTCAGCGTAATCTTCCTCCACCCGTTGTAGGCGAAGTGCATGTTGATGTGCCTCCTTTCTCCAGCTAGCACGGATCCTCGTTGTTTGGGCCTTCGACTCGTCCAATTCTCTTTGGATATCGGTGACTTGGCTTCTCAAACCCTTTATCAATTTTTCGTCCGCCCGACTCCTCAACTGTCTGTCAGCATCCCTTTTCATTTGCTGGATTTGAGCTCTCAAGAAGTCATTTTCTTGTGCCAACTTCTTTTTGTCTCTTTCGTCGGCGGCAGCTTGCATGTTCTTCTCGAATTGAAGGTCCCGGACCTGCTGTTCTATCCTACCAATCTTCGTCCCGTACCCCTCCTCCTTTGCTAGCCAATTCCATTGCTCCTGTGAATCTTCCGTGAACTGTTGGACATGGGCTCTTTTAGAACATTTCCGACGAATCTGAAATCTTTTCCCGAACCACACATTGTACTTTGGGTCCACCTCACCCTTAGCTAGTTCCCGGACCATGGTTTTAGGCTCAAGGAACCTACATTCATGCCACAGCTTTCTAATCTTCTCTTCGGGGAATACGACTCCTGGGTTCAACTCAATGGCGTACTTTCTCAGGTCTTGATCGGTAGGAATAACCTGAAACCTTCCTAGTTGACGTAATACACGATGAGGAACATATGGTTGGACACTGCGGATCCCCATCAGAAGGATATAACACTCCTCGGCTGCCATATATATTACTTCAGTATCGGGCAACCACCCGAACGCCCATTCAATTTGATCGGCTTCTATTGAGCCTAGTCGTGCAAGCCATTCCTCGACGCCTTCGGGGAATACAGCGCCTATCATCAGTTCCTCAAAACCACTAATACAGTTTTTTCCAGTCAACCCATGGTTCATGTATCGTGCCCGGTGACGGAGGTGTTCTTGCATCCACAATTGGAGTAACAGATTGCATCCTTGAAAGAAATTGCCCCCTTCTCGGCATATAGTCAAGGCTCGGTAGATTTCGGACAAAACCAAAGGGACCACCGTGCCGGTAGCCTTTTTGATTGCAACATCGGCTATTCCTACCAGACTTATCTCTATTTTCTTATCTTCGCGTGGACAAATCACAATCGCCAAGAATGTCGTTATGAATGCTAGAATTCGTCTGGCCTCCCACTTGGTTCTATTCTCTGCGTGAGTTAGTCCAAGGTTTGACTCTTCAAAACCCCGAGGAGTGCCGTACCGTTGGTATAAGAATTGGAGATCGCAACATCCTTCCAGCAAATCATCATTTTTCACCTTCCGACTAATGCTCAACAAATCCAGAAACCCATGTGGAGATACCGGTCTTGGTGAGAGCAGGTATTGCCCTCTTAATTTCCCATTTAATCCGGCATAGCCCGCAACCTCCTCTAACGTGGGTGTCAGTTCAAAGTCAACAAAACGGAACACATTGCGAGTCGGATCCCAAAAAGATATCAGTGCCTCGATGATGTCTTTCCTTGGCTTGATATTCAACAGATTAACCAAACCTCCCAAAATTCTCTCCACTATCTTTTTGCTACTGTCTTCCAAATCGTTCCACCATATATGGAGCTGCTGAGGGACCTCGCTAAAGATTGAAAATGACTTATTCTGATTCGTGCTCATCCTGCACATTTATTAAGGTGATCTAAATAAGAAAAACAACTCTGTTTTGCTAAATAATAAAAAAAATCAGTTTTCAATCACGACCTGTCAACGTCTCGGGGACGAGGGTTTTTAAGGCTGTGGGGGTAAATTGATCGAAATCAAAATTGACCCAAAGGTGGCCGTTTATACGAACAGCCTTCTGGCGTCCCTTTCGGGAACATTCGGCTATTTTTGGAAAACAGCGTCACCGACTTATTTAGTACAAAAAGTTAGTTTTGATATTTCGGTTATTTTTCAAAAGGTGAAGTTGGACCTGATAGAGGTTGCCTACGTATCTCACATCCAATGAGAATCAAACCCACGTAGTTCGGTTTTAACGAAACAAACTACATTATTTATTTATTCATAAAAATAATGGCTATTTTTTTTTTTTTAATTTTTAATTTTTCTTATCTAAAGCCGGTCAGCATGCAAGTCTATAACAGATAAATGCGTAAGACAAACAGGATGCAACAGGATAGTCTTTTCATTTCAGGTCACCTGTCCTAGACGGACCCAACCCCTGTGTTGAGTCCCCTAAGCCAAATGCAACATGATGCAAATAAACGTTCCTACTAGGGATCCGGCATGAAGCTTTGTTATTCTAGGTTTAAAAACCTGGGTTTATTGTTCTAGACTTGGCTTACCCGAGTGGACAACTCGAGCCGAGGAGGAGGCAGCAACCCGGGAATACAGAAGCTTCACCGGTTTTGCAACTTATCCAAACCTCGTTCTAAAGTGGGAATTAGACACTATACAGAAAAGAAGTCACACGAAGTGCACCCTTCTTCATGATTTAGAAGACTCGGAGAGGAGATTGGTTTCAGCACAATTTATATGTACAGCTCACAAAATATCAAAACAGTAAAAACAATATTTAGCACATTAATACAAACATATAATAAAATCGGATAATAAATAAGCCAAATACAACAATTATTCCAAGCTCGAATTCTTAAACCCTGAACCAGTGGTTCTGGGTTTATCGTCCCCAGCAGAGTCGCCAGAGCTGTCACACCTCCTTTTTACGCTGACCCGCGAGGGCGCGAAGGAGTTTTTCCAATTAAAGGACAATCGAAACGGGATTTATTTAATTATTTCATAGTCGCCACTTGGGAGATTTATGGTGTCCCAAGTCACCGGTTAAATCCTAAATCGAGGAAAAGAATGACTCTATTTAACAGTCCGCGAACCGGAAATCCGGATAAGGAATTCTGTTAACCCGGGAGAAGGTATTAGGCATTCCCGAATTCCGTGGTTCTAGCACGGTCGCTCAACTGTCGTGTTTGGCTTATTTATCTGATTTTTACAATTATATACTTAGTGCAAATTAATATCCCTTTACCGCTTTTATTATTATCATGATTTGCGAAAGAGAAAGTTGCCTAAAAATATGTTTCGAATCACGTCACATGAAATGCACCCGGATCCTCGACACATTCTTATTCAATATTTTTGGGATTTGGGTTTGGGTCGCATGAAATGCACACCCGTATTTAAGAAGGTAGAATTAAAATACGCGCCTAGAGCGATTACCTATTTGCACTTTTGAGAAGGCCATGATATTCGCTAAGAAACGACACATCTCGAAATCTAAGTATTTTATATGTACATTTATGAGGGCCTTGCGATTTGTGTAACTATTGGGCGAGGCGCACCTCTAATTCAAATCTAAAGCGAGCTACATCCCACTGTATTTATTTAGGAGTTGATTCCAAATTATTTAAAACTTGTTACGAGCCACACCACATGAAATGCGCCTGCGGTTCCTGACACGCTTTATTTAATCTTGTTCGAAATTGGGGTCGGGTCACATGAAATGCACCCCCGATTCCTTTAATCTAATTACGTCACTCAGTTGAATAATAACTCACTAATTCCTACAATGTGACAAAATCCTACTCAACTATAACCAATTCGGGCAAACATACGATTAGTTAATTAAGTGAGTAGGTTTGAGTCTATGGTGGACAATTATATGGAAAGAACTCACTTTGAATTCAAATAATCTTCAAAGAGCTAATGTCATATATTTTTTGCAAGTTCAAGATATCATTCCTCACGGGTGTTCAAATCGTCCTAAACTTCCTACTTGGACAGATGATTAATCTCAACTTTAACACAAGATCGGGTATTGACAGATTTGGAAATCACATACCATGAATAGAAAAGATTTAAGCATAGATACCACAGGAACAATTCAGATTTCTATACATATCCAATGACAGTGCATTTTCGATATAAATACATTTCCATCTTAAAACTAATGAATGCATTCTTCACAACCCCAAACCAGTAAGATAGATTTAATTACATGTACTCATACAAACATAAGAAGCATTGGACAACTACATGTGTTAAACAGATTTAAAAGAGAGAATCAGGCTTCATTCTTTTTCGAACCAAGAAGCTATAATGATAGAGATGTGTACCTGGAGTATGGAAGAAGAAAGAAAAGGAGGTCAGTGATGGCAAGCAGTTCACAGCAACAGCAGTAATGAACCAGCAGCAACAACAATAAAAAAAAACAGTAGCAGTAGCCCATCAAACAAACACAGAACAGCAACAAATACAACAGTCCACCAGTAGTAGTCCAAACCACCACACTCAGTGAAACAGATACCACACTCAGCAACAAATGAACCAGAAATACTTAAACACCACCAACCAGTGAACCAGCAGCCCAATTTTGACACCAACAGCAAACAAAACAAACCACAGCAATGTCCAAACACAACCACAGCAAAACCAGTATCAAAACCTCAAACAACAGAACAAGCAAACCAGCAATAGATGCAAAAGACCCCTGTGAACTTCAAATAACAGCCCAAATGAAGCAGTAACTATTTTTTATCTCTATATCACTGTTCTTTATAAGATATCTCTGGATATCAATGTCTGTATATTACTATATTTCCAGAATCCTTTCTCAAAAATCACTACCCTGTGTATGTTTGAACTTATTATAGGTCCAATGTCTATATTGCTCTCTCAGTCTCCCTAATGTCTGCTTCTTTTTTCCAGAGAAAAACCAGGACCTTGCCTATTCTCTGCAGCCTCCTATTTATAACCAAAACAGACCCCTATCTCTAAAAGCCAAGGACCAGCAAAAATCCACTCAAAACCTTGCCCATCCCTGCTCTGCCAGCCCACTAACCCCTCTGTTTTCAGCCACTAAATCCTGTCAAGTGTGGGCTTAATCTTAAATTAAAAGCTGAGTGGAAAATTGGTGGAGTGCCCTGCTGTAACAGCAGGTTCCACTAGGCTATGCAGGGCATTTTAATATGCTAAGTCTGATTAATCATCCTACACTAACAGCCACAGCAGATTCTGGACTTAATTTAAAGTCACAACAATTCAAGACCCTCACTTGGTGATGCTTTCGGATCAATTCAACAACATTAATCGCTAACCAGTGTTTTAATAGGAAAAATCGTATAACTAAACGACGACAATTACTTAATTGATCCTATGTATACAATCAAGAACAAACAACGACCAACAATCCGTGATTCATGGTTTCAACACAACAGGATACCAACCAATATGAACTAATTAGCTTGACGACCTTAATCTTACTAAGCATATCATACATTTTCAATCAAAGAAACAACAAGAATCGGCCAAATAAAGAGGCCCCAAAGAGATGAAGACAACAGAGACTTGGTGGAACAACAAAACGAAAACTAAAAACTAAAAAAAAACACTTAAACTGCAACGACAAATACAATCAAACAAGAATAGGAATACCTTACAACGAAGGATTGGAACTTGGCCGACTCGGGTTCGAAAGAGGTCGAGGTTGCACATTTGAAGTCAAATAGACTTTAATTGAAATGTTTTCAAATGAAAACATTCCAATTAAAGTTTATTAACCTCAATTTCTCCCAGTTCGAACGAAATCCCTAATTTCTTAATTCTAGGGTTCCTGAGGGCTCGGTTTGGGGGTAAAGGGTTTAAGGCTTGATTCGAACAAAACTAAAGCCGGTAGGTGTATGAGGGAGGTGAGGGGAAGCCATGGTGTGATTTTGGTGAGGTTTGGCATGATTTTCAAATTCCGGCAACCTTTGATTCAATATTCGACAAGCTCGGGACGGATTCGAGACTAACGGAGGCCGGATTCGAAGAGAGGGAGGTGAGGAGAAGGGTTGGTGTTAATTTGGTGGCCGTTGGCCTACCGGAACCGCCGTGAGGCGATTTCCGGCAGACGGAACGCGGCGGTGGACGGCGAGGTTACTTTGTCTCTAAGAGAGACAACGAGTGTAAAGGGGGGGTCCGGCTTGGGGGCGGGGTGTGGAGATGGCCTTATATATGAATTACGAGATTAAATCCTGATCGTTGGATCATTTACGATCAACGACCAGGATTGCCTCACTTAAACCAAAACGGCGTCGTGTGATTAAGTTAGGGCCTGGGTGTATTTGGGAATTGATTGATTAATCTGGGCCGTTGGATAATAAAATCCAACGGTCCAGATCAACCGTTACATATGGTATTTGGGCTGGGTGTTGAATTAGTGCGGGCCTGGTTCTTTATTGAATTGGAGACGGCCCAGTTCCGATTTCCTCTTTATTTTGTCTCCTCTTTTGTCTAATTTAAACAAAAAATTCTAAATCACACTACAAAAAATCAAACTAACTTATAAGAATGCTAATTAAGTTTTACTAATAATCAAGATACACAATTACATATCACTTAAATGTAAATCACATAATTTGCTGTTAAACACTAAAAAATGCAAAAACATAATATATATATTTTTTTGTATTTTTACTAATTTAAATAAATAAGCACGCACACAAAAAAAAATGCAAATGTAAGATAAAAATAACACAAAAATCACAAAAAAAAATTATGCTCAACATGAAACTATTTTATTTTTGAATTTTCTGGGAGTAATTCTCATGTAGCGCAAAAATCACGTGCTCACACTCACCTAGATATTATATTTTAGGATTTTTTTTTAAAGTATTGGAATGTTGTTTGAAGATGTGCACTTACTTGCTATGTTTGAGGAGGTAATTGTGAGCCTATAACTTGTTTCTTTAAAAGTAGACCTAATTGTTCTTGATTGATGCCTGGATTTTTATCCTTTAAAACCTTAGGAAGTCTAGAATTGTCCAAAGAATACATGTCCTAAAATACCTCTAGGGCCACGAGGAAGTGATGGGTAGTGCACGCATAGGACATTGTCAAGGTTACTAGAACGCTTTAGGCTATGACCTAGAGGAGGGAATTGGGTAGAAAAGGATATTATGACTACACAATAATATTACATGTAGCCCCTCATTGACAAGTATTTACAGGGCATTGTGTGGGGTGATCCTGTAGGCTAACCAACCTAGGACCCCTTCTTCATGAAATCCCTTTGCTTAAACATTACTTTCTATATGTACACAATTTGTTTAAGTCTTTCCTTTTTCTCATTATTTGAGTTATGTAATGTCCAGAACCTGCTCTTATTTGTAATTATATGTTTAAAACCATTTATTTGTTAAAGGAATAGTTCATAAGTATAAGTTCAGCCGGGATCTACCCTTGTGAACCGAGAGGGGTAGATAATATCTTCCCCTCAAGGTTATTTCAAGCCATTACCCTAAATCTCTGGTAATACAAACCAATATGAGAGTTAATCACCCTAGGTGCTCTAACGCACCATAATCCGTTAGGTGGCGACTCTTCAAAAACCCAAATTCCCAAACGGAAATGACTTATTATCCCCGATGAACGTCAAAACACAGACTTCCCTGTTAAAAAGGGAGAAAAAAGGGGGCACGACAGGGATAACATACATCCCGATTTCCCGATAAATAAAATGGACCAAGGGCATGAACATATGAGATAGAAATCGAAGCTGGGACCTTTTTGTATCAATGCCCGTGAAAAGTGAACGAATTGCTCGCCATCGGGCCTGATGAAACGATGCACTCCAGACTCGAGACGAGTTCTAAGATCTTGGAAATCATAATGAACGGTTATACACGATGGTTAGAGAGCGGATTTTTGATACCAAATTGATATCAGGGCACTGATCTTGCTCGATGTCGATTACAGATTATTAATTAGTGAGAAAAGAAATTTTTTACCTTTTTTGGATTTGTGCTAGGTATAAAACTCTCTTACTATATAAGGGGGATCTTTTCTGTGGTGAGACACATTGTAACACGCAAATCATTGCAATACAAAATTTATTTTCTGCTTTCTAGCTATTAAAAAATTTCTTACTTAACTATTTGTTCTTCATTCGCAATTGGGATTGAACCAAAGGTCCAATCGAGAGCAAAACTACTGTCTTATATGAACTAGGGCTAGGCTGTAACATTATGACTAGTTTGATCATTCATTTTGCCTTTAACTTGTTTGTCTAGTATTTATGATTATTTTTGTTGAATCAATCCATATATCCTTAAACCCACATGTAAATTTAATTATTATCCAATTTTAGGGTAAATATGGTAATCGAAAAATAGCCAGCATTTTGCGAAGTTTCTGAGTAGCCATTATTTCGCTAAAATACAGAAAGTTCAGGATAATATGCGAGATTATGGAGCTTTTGCATACAAACTTCTAGCATATTATGTTGGAACTCCGACATAGGGAAAGTTTTAAGATATTTTGCTGGAATTTCATATGTAAAAGTTTAATTCCAATAGAGTATACAGGAATATTTTCGGATTTCTTAAGAGTGTTTTTGTTTATTTTTAATTGAAAAGTGGCTAAAATTTGATTACTTTTGAAACTGTGGTTATTTTTTAGTTACCAATTATAATTATAGCCATTTCTGATTAATTTTTCCCGCCTTTATTATGATTGGGATAATTGTAAGTACACTGACAATGTATTTTTTTTTTTTTTGAGACAAGACAATGTAATTTAAATTGGTCTCTACCTATTTCATTTAACGTTACTAATTTTATTCATTATGAACAATTAATCAATCTTCTAATACAAGACAACAACAACAACAACAACTACCCAGTATGTTCCCACAAAGTGGGGTCTGGGGAGGGTAATACGTACACAGGCCTTACCCCTACCCGAAAGGGTAGAGAGGCTGTTTCCGGCCGACCCTCGGCTTAGAAAAAGAGAGAGAAAATCAACAAACAAAACAAAACAAAACAATGTTAGTAAATCCGGGATAAATCAAATAAATAATTATCTAAACATAAAACCAAAAGTAGAATGACATGCAATAATACCAATCGGTTACTACCATAAGAGGCACAACTAATTCATATAATTTTGGCACGTCTATTCAGTCGAATCGGTGTTGTAAAAGCTAGAGCAAGACCTATTGTCACGACCCTAGTTCACCAATTGTGAACATGTCGTGATGGCACCCAGTCCCCACGACTAGGTAAGCCTAACACGTTGCGAATATACAAGTTATAAATACTTAAATAAGGAACAGCGGAATATAACACAAAAAGGTATGTAATCCGTGCCGCTTGGCACATACATCCGTCACACAAAAAATAGAACACTACCAAGATCCGGAACCCCACGGTAACACAGACTAAAAGAGAAATACAACTGTGGCTCTATATGTAAAGAGTATCTAACAACGAAATGAAGAGAAATATCAACTAGTACTATTAGAATAGAAGGAAAGCCTCCGGATCCGCGGACGTAGCGGATCATACCTCGAGGTCTCCCAAATGCGGCGGAAAAATCACCTAGCTCGAGCCTGCTCTGATGTACCTGGATCTGCACAACAAAAGTGTGCAGAAGAGTAGCATGAGTACACCACAGCGGTACTCAGTAAGTGCCAAGCCTAACCTCGATGGAGTAGTGACGAGGAAGGTCAGGGCCCTACTGAGAAACAATAATATAATGATGATAATAAAAATAAACAGTTTAAATGATAATAATTCTCGAACTAACAACAATAAGACGATTACTGCAAGTGTCTACAATAAAACTAACAACAATTAGTCAACTCAGCAAAACAAATCCAGGACCTGTGGAAATTGAACCCACAGTCCCATTCTCAGTACCTCTGGGTCTCCGGGAATCGAACCCGCAGCCCATGTCTCAATAATATCTCAATAGCTCAGGATCTCCAGGAATCGAACCCGCAGTCCTTACCAATAATCAATAAATCTCAGGATCTCGGGAATCGAACCCGTAGTCCACATTTCAATAAATCTCAGGATCTCGGGAATCGAACCCGTAGTCCCTACCAATATCACTCCGGGTCTCTGGGAATCGAACCCACAGCCCTGGGTCTCCGGGAATCGAACCCGCAGTCCACAAACAATATCACGCCGGGTCTCTGGGAATCGAACCCACAGCCCTGGGATCTCCGGGAATTTAACCCGCAGTCCACCAACACATCAAATAAGAAAACACACAGAGAGAATATAATGTTAAATTACAACTTCACCGAAATTAGTGCCAACAATTTGTCAAGAATTCAAGTAAATCAACTAGGCAATTAAACATGTTGAATCCTAGTTAATCATGCTTTTCTAAGTACTACCGGGTAATGGTAACGCTTTTATCAGCTAAGAGCAGGAATATCACAAATCAGACAATTCAAGTAAAGTGTGTGTTACAACAACCAGCGCATGTACACGCCCGTCACCTCGCGTACAAGGCATTTAAACTATCACATAATATCCTAGGGGTGAAAGTTCCCCCACACGAGGTTAGACAAGCCACTTACCTCAATCCGGCCAATTCAATACTCAATTTAGCTTTTCCTTTACCAATTCATCAATGCTTGGCTCAATCTAGCCAAAAATAACTTGAATACATCAAACAATGCAAGAGAAAACAATTTCAATTAACAAAACTATGATTCTTACACAATTTGCAAAAAGTCAACAAAAGTCAACTCCTCGGGCCCACACCTCGGAACCCAAAAAAAATTACAAAAACTGAACACCCATTTCGCTACGAGTTCACCCATACAAAAATTATCTAATTACGATACCATTTGGTCATTCAAATCATCATTTTGCATTTTTGAAAGATTTCACAATTTTCCCCAAATTTTCCTTTAGATTCTCATGAATTTGATGTTAAATCTAAGATATAATCACAAAATATAGTTGGAAAAGGATTAGAGACACTTACCCAATGATTTGCAGAAGTTTGGGTCTTTGGAAAATCGGCTATGGAGGTTTAGGTTTTGAGAAAATTGAAAAATGGGTGAAAATCCCGTCAAAAACCTCACTTAACAGGCCTCAGATGTCGCATTTGCGACCCAGGGTTCGCAATTGCGAACCCTTAGATATTGCGAACAAAAAAAGGCTGGCAGAGGTCGCATTTGCGACAAAAAGTTCGCATTTGCGAACCGGGCATCGCAAATGCGATAAAAAGTTCGCATTTGCGAACATAGCAGAACCAGCAATTTTTCCTGACACGAAAATGAGCATAACTTCCTCATACGATGTCCAAATTCGATGATTCTTTTTCCTATGGCTCCAAAATTTCGATACGGATCTAATGGTTCAAACAAAACTAAATTTGGATATCATTTGCTTAATATGATATCATTTTCTTTCTTGAAGAAACGATGACAAAGTATCCAAAACAAACGCAACATAGCCTAAACCTATCTGAAACTCACCCGAGACTCCCGGGACCTCATCCAAACATACCAACACATCTTAATACCTAATTCGAACTTGCTCAAATCCTCAAAACACGTCTAACAACATCAAAACCCATAATTCTCATCGAATTCAAGCCTAAATTTCTTAAAACTTTCCGAATTGCATATTCGATCAAAAACCCATCCAAACGACGCCCGAATGACCTGAAAATTTGCGGACATACCCAAAATCACATAACGAAGCTACAGAAATTGTCGGAATTCCATTCCGACCCCCGGATCAAAATCTCACCTATCGATCGGATTCGCCAAAATTTCAACCTTCGGCATTTCAAGCCTAATTGAGCTACGGACCTCCAAAATATATTCCGAACGCGCTCCCAACCCCGAAATCACCTAACGGAGCTAATGGAACCATCGGATTTCCGTTCCGAGATCGTCTTAACACTGTTCCGGCTACGAACCGTTTTCTAGTTTCAAAGCTCTTATTTAGGGACTAAGTGTCCCAAAATGCTCAAATTTTTGGAACCAACTCTCCCGGCAACCCACAATAGCATAAATGAACTTAGGGGAACAGTTAAATTAGGGATTGGGGCATAATTTTCTAAAACGACCGGTCGGGTCGTTACATCTTCCCACACTTAAAGATTCGTTCGTCCTCGAACGAGCATAGAAAACATACCTGGAGTAGTGAAAAGATGAGGGTACTGGCTGCGCATATCCTGCTCGGTCTCCCAAGTCGCCTTCTCGACCGGCTGGCCCCGCCACCTGAACCTTTACCGAAGCGATGTCCTTTGACCTTAGCTTTCTGACTTGCCTGTCTAGAATGGCAACTAGCTCCTCAACATAAGACAGATCCTTGTCTAGCTGAACAGAAGTGAAATCCAACACATGCGACGGGTCACCATTGTACCTCCGGAGCATGGAGACATGAAATACGGGGTGAAATCCAGCTAGACTAGGAGGTAAGGCTGACTCATAGGCAACCTCCCCAATACGCCTCAAAATCTCAAAAGGGCCAATAAATCTAGGACTCGGCTTCCCTTTCTTCCCAAACCTTCTAACGCCCTTCATGGGCGAGACTCGCAGTAGAACCCGCTCACCAACCATAAAGCCACATCGCGAACCTTCTTGTCCGCATAACTCTTCTGTCTAGACTGGGCTGCACGAAGTCTGTCCTGAATCACCTTGACCTTGTCCATTGCATCCTGGACCATCTCAGTACCTAGCAGCCTGGCCTCGCCCGGCTCGAACCAACCCACGGGAGACCTGCACCTCCTACCATATAGGGCCTCATACGGTGCCATCCGAATACTAGACTGGTAGCTGTTGTTATAAGCAAACTCCGCCAGTGGCAAGAAGTGATCCCATGAACCTCCAAACTCAATCACGCACGCACGGAGCATATCCTTCAAAATATGAATAGTGCGTTCGGACTGCCCATCAGTCTGGGGGTGAAAGGCTGTGCTCAGCTCTACCCGAGTACCTAACTCCTGCTGTACGGCTCTCCAGAACCGTGAAGTGAACCGAGTGCCTCTATCCGAAATGATGGAAACTGGAATACCATGCAGCCGAACTATCTCCCTGATATAGATCTCCGCCAGTCGTTCCGATGAATAAGTAGTGCTTACCGATAAGAAATAGGCGGACTTGGTCAGCCGATCCACAATAACCCAAATGGAATCAAACTTCCTAACAGTCCGTGGAAGTCCGTATACAAAGTCGATGGTGATGCGCTCCCATTTCCACTCTGGAATCTCAATCTGCTGCAACAATCCACCCAGACGCTGATGCTCACACTTCACCAGCTGGCAGTTGAGTCATCTAGAAACATAATCAACTATATCCCTCTTCATCCGCCTCCACCGGTAATGCTGTTTCAAGTCCTGATACATCTTCGCGGCACCCGGATGGATGGAATACCGCGAGCTACGGGCCTCTGCTAGAATCAGCTCTCGAAGATCATCTACATTGGGCACACAGATACGGCCCTGCATCCTCATAACTCCATCATCCCCGATGGTAACATCTCGAGCATCACCACGCCGAACTCTATCCTGAAGGACAAGCAAATGAGGGTCGTCGAACTGACGCTCCCTGATTCGGTCAAATAGAGAAGACCGAGAAACCACACAAGCTAGAACCCGACTGGGCTCCGAAAGATCCAGTCTAACAAACTGCCTGGCCAAAGCCTGAACATCCATCGCCATAGGCCTCTCCGAAGCTGGTAGATATGCTAAACTCCCCAAACTCTCTGCCCGACGACTCAAGGCATCAGCAACCACATTAGCCTTGCCCCGATGATAGAGAATAGTAATATCATAGTCCTTTAGTAGCTCCAACCATCTCCTCTGACGCATATTCAGGTCCTTCTGCTTAAGCAAGTGCTGCAAGCTCCGGTGATCGGTGTAGATCTCACAAGGAACCCCATATAAATAATGACGCCAAATTTTCAAGGCATGAACAATGGCAGCTAGCTCCAAATCATGAACAGGGTAATTCTTCTCATGCACCTTCAGCTGTCTCGACGCGTAGGCAATCACCCTACCGTCCTGCATTAATACCGCACCGAGTCCAACTCGTGAGGCATCACAATATACAGTATAGGACCCCGAACCTGTAGGCAACATCAATATAGGGGCCGAAGTCAAAGCTCTCTTGAGCTTCTGAAAGCTCGCCTCACACTCGTCTGTCCACTGAAAAGGGGCACCCTTTTGGGTCAATCTAGTCATAGGTGCCGCAATCGAAGAGAACCCCTCTACGAAACGACGGTAGTAGCCCGCCAAACCAAGGAAACTGCGAATCTCAGTAGCGGAGGAGGGTCTGGGCCAACTCTGCACGGCCTCCACCTTCCTCGGATCTACTCGAATACCATCACTCGACACCACGTGGCCCAAAAATGCCACTGAACTCAACCAGAATTCACATTTAGAGAACTTGGCATAAAGCTGCTTCTCCCTCAGGATCTGAAGCACTATCCTCAAATGCTGCTCGTGCTCTTCCCGCTCCGAGAATATACTAGAATATCATCAATGAAGACAATCACGAACGAGTCCAGATAAGGCCTGAACACACTGTGCATCAAATGCATAAATGCTGCCGGGGCATTAGTCAACCCAAAAGACATCACGAGGAACTCATAGTGACCATACCGGGTCCTGAAGGCAGTCTTCGGGATATCTGGCTCCCGAATCTTCAGCTGGTGATACCCAGAGCGCAAATCAATCTTAGAAAACACCTGTGCGCCCTGTAGCCGGTCAAATAAATCATCAATACAGGAGGCAAAGGATACCGGTTCTTCACTGTAACCTTGTTCAACCGACGATAGTCAATACACATACGCATAGAACCGTCCTTTTTCTTCACAAACAACACAGGAGCACACCAAGGCGAAACACTGGGTCGAATGAAACCCTTACCTAATAACTCATGTAACTGATCCTTCAACTCCTTCAACTCAGGAGGAGCCATATGGTATGGTGGAATAGAAATGGGCTGAGTGCCCGGCAACAAATCAATAGCAAAATCGATATCTTGTCGGGCGGCATGCCCGGAAGATCAGCTGGAAATACATCAGCAAAGTCACGTACCACATGAACAGAATCAATAGAGGGAGTGTCAATACTGACGTCCCGCACATAGGCTAGATAAGCAGCACACCCCTTCTCAACCATACGTTGAGCTTTGAGAAAAGAAATAACACGGCTAGGGGTGTGATCTAGAGTACCACTCCACTCAATACGTGGAACGCCTGGCATAGCCACCGTCACGGTCTTGGCGTGACAATCAAGAATAGCATAATGGGGCGACAACCAGTCCATGCCCAGAATAATATCATAATCGACCATCCCGAGCAACAATAGATCCGCTCTGGTCTCAAAATCACCAATGGTAACCAAACATGACTGATATACACGGTCCACCACCAAAGAATTAGCCACCGGAGTGGAAACATAAATGGGGGCACTCAAAGAATCCCGAGGCACACCTAGATGAGAAGCAAAGTAAGAAGACACATATGAAAAAGTGGAACCAGGGTCGAATAGAACCGATGCCTCCCTGTGACTAACCAGAATAATACCTGTGATAACAGAGTCGGATGCAACAGCCGCAGCGCGATCAGGAATAGCATAGAATCTGGCCTGTCCCCCCTCTCGAGGGCGGCCTCTAGAACCCTGACCCCCGCCCCTGGCTGGCTGGGCAGGTGGAATAGCAGGCTGGAGCTGGAATGATAGCCTGCTGACCCTGAGAGCCACACTGATGCTGCGAAGACTGGTGAGATGCTCCCCTCCTACGCCTGGGGCACTCCCTAACCAGGTGGCGAGTATCCCCGCACTCAAAACAAGCTCCGAGAGGACGCGGTGGCTGTGACTGACCGGTCTCAACCCCACTAGTCTGACCCCTGGAAGGACCCCGCGCAGGAGGTGCACTGGAAACTGGGGGAGCATAATAAGGCTCCTGTGGTGCTGGAAGACCTGGAGTGCTACCGGCTGCGGGCAATGCTGAGTGAACTGGACGACCGGAATATCCCCTGCCAAAACGACCGGCTGCTGAAGTGCGGGCACCAGAGAAATGGCCCGACTCACGAGACCTCTTGGCCTCTCTATCTCCACGCTCTCTGGGGAGCATACTCTCGATCCTCCTGGCAATGCTAACTGCCTGCTGATAAGATATATCTGTCTCCAACTCTCTGGCCATGCTGGATCGGATAGGCGGAATCAGGCCCTCAATAAATCTCCGCACTCTCTCCCGAACCGTGGCTACCAAGGCCGGTGCATGCCTGGCCAGACGGGTGAAACCGATGGCATACTCCGATACTGACATGGAGCCCTGTCGCAACCGCTCAAACTCCGAGCGCCAAGAATCCCTAAGGCTCTGTGGAACAAACTCCCTCAAAAATAGATCTGAAAACTGCGTCCAAGTCAATGAAGCAGACTCCTCCGGACTATCCAACTCATACGTGCGCCACCAATCATAAGCGGCCCCGCGAAACTGAAAAGCATTGAAGGAAACCCCGCCGGTCTCCACAATCCCCATAGTACGAAGAATACGATGACACTCCTCTAGAAAACCCAATGCATCATCTCAAACCAGACCACTAAACACTGGAGGGTCATATTTCTCGAACCTCTCCAATCTACGCCGCTCGTCCTCGCAGGCAGCTCGGTCCACCTCCGGGCTGTGTCGGGGCGGCAGGAGGCATAACCAAAACATCCGGAACATGTCCCACCGGCACACGCCGCTCCGGTGTAACGGCTGCCGGAGTCCGGGCCCCTCCCCCCGCCCGAGATGTAGCCGCAACAAGAGGAAGCAATCCCGCCCGGGCTAAACTGGTATACATGCTCATGAACCGAGCCGTGGTCTCCGTAGCGCCGGAGTAGTAGCGACCGTAGCTCGCGTGTACCGGTGCCCGCGCTCCAACCTTGGTCTACCGGTGGCACCTCGGCGGCAGCGCGCGCGATGGTGCCGTGGCCGCACCTCGGGCGCGTCCTCGTCCCTCTACCTCGGCCCCGGCCTCTCACGGCAAGAACAGGGGCGCGGGTACCCGATCATCGCGGTTAGCTCGTGTCCTCACCATCCGTGAGAGAATAGAAAGCAGTAGTTTAGATTTTTGATGCCAAAAATGTCGCACGACAAGGAAATCCAAAAGAAATGAAGAGTTTCCTAAACAGTTACATAGCCCCTCGTAGATAAATACAGACGTCTCCGTATCGATCAGCGAGACTCTAAGTAACCGGTCTGTGTCCCGTGACTCCTATGAACCTAGAGCTTTGATACCAACTTGTCACGACCCTAGTTCACCAATTGTGAACATGTCGTGATGGCACCCAGTCCCCACGACTAGGTAAGCCTAACACGTTGCGGAATATACAAGTTATAAAATACTTAAATAAGGAACAACGGAAAATAACACAAAAAGGTATGTAATCCGTGCCGCTTGGCACATACATCCGTCACACAAAAAATAGAACACTACCAAGATCCGGAACCCCACGGTAACACAGACTAAAAGAGAAATACAACTGTGGCTCTATATGTAAAGAGTATCTAACAACGAAATGAAGAGAAATATCAACTAGTACTATTAGAATAGAAGGAAAGCCTCCGGATCCGCGGACGTAGCGGATCATACCTCGAGGTCTCCCAAATGCGGCGGAAAAATCACCTAGCTCGAGCCTGCTCTGATGTACCTGGATCTGCACAACAAAAGTGTGCAGAAGAGTAGCATGAGTACACCACAGCGGTACTCAGTAAGTGCCAAGCCTAACCTCGATGGAGTAGTGACGAGGAAGGTCAGGGCCCTACTGAGAAACAATAATATAATGATGATAATAAAAATAAACAGTTTAAATGATAATAATTCTCGAACTAACAACAATAAGACGATTACTGCAAGTGTCTACAATAAAACTAACAACAATTAGTCAACTCAGCAAAACGAATCCAGGACCTGTGGGAATTGAACCCACAGTCCCATTCTCAGTACCTCTGGGTCTCCGGGAATCGAACCCGCAGCCCATGTCTCAATAATATATCAATAACTCAGGATCTCCGGGAATCGAACCCGCAGTCCCTACCAATAATCAATAAATCTCAGGATCTCGGGAATCGAACCCGTAGTCCACATTTCAATAAATCTCGGGATCTCGGGAATCGAACCCGTAGTCCCTACCAATATCACTCCGGGTCTCTGGGAATCGAACCCACAGCCCTGGGTCTCCGGGAATCGAACCCGCAGTCCACAAGCACGCCGGGTCTCTGGGAATCGAACCCACAGCCCTGGGATCTCCGGGAATTTAACCCGCAGTCCACCAACACATCAAATAAGAAAACACACAGAGAGAATATAATGTTAAATTACAACTTCACCGAAATTAGTGCCAACAATTTGTCAAGAATTCAAGTAAATCAACTAGGCAATTAAACATGTTGAATCCTAGTTAATCATGCTTTTCTAAGTACTACCGGGTAATGGTAACGCTTTTATCAGCTAAGAGCAGGAATATCACAAATCAGACAATTCAAGTAAAGTATGTGTTACAACAACCAGCGCATGTACACGCCCGTCACCTCGCGTACAAGGCATTTAAACTATCACATAATATCCTAGGGGTGAAAGTTCCCCCACACGAGGTTAGACAAGCCACTTACCTCAATCCGGCCAATTCAATACTCAATTTAGCTTTTCCTTTACCAATTCATCAATGCTTGGCTCAATCTAGCCAAAAATAACTTGAATACATCAAACAATGCAAGAGAAAACAATTTCAATTAACAAAACTATGATTCTTACACAATTTGCAAAAAGTCAACAAAAGTCAACTCCTCGGGCCCACACCTCGGAACCCAAAAAAATTACAAAAACTGAACACCCATTTCGCTACGAGTTCACCCATACAAAAATTATCTAATTACGATACCATTTGGTCATTCAAATCATCATTTTGCATTTTTGAAAGATTTCACAATTTTCCCCAAATTTTCCTTTAGATTCTCATGAATTTGATGTTAAATCTAAGATATAATCACAAAATATAGTTGGAAAAGGATTAGAGACACTTACCCAATGATTTGCAGAAGTTTGGGTCTTTGGAAAATCGGCTATGGAGGTTTAGGTTTTGAGAAAATTGAAAAATGGGTGAAAATCCCGTCAAAAACCTCACTTAACAGGCCTCAGATGTCGCATTTGCGACCCAGGGTTCGCAATTGCGAACCCTTAGATATTGCGAACAAAAAAAGGCTGGCAGAGGTCGCATTTGCGACAAAACGTTCGCATTTGCGAACTGGGCATCGCAAATGCGATAAAAAGTTCGCATTTGCGAACATAGCAGAACCAGCAATTTTTCCTGACACGAAAATGAGCATAACTTCCTCATACGATGTCCAAATTCGATGATTCTTTTTCCTATGGCTCCAAAATTTCGATACGGATCTAATGGTTCAAACAAAACTAAATTTGGATATCATTTGCTTAATATGATATCATTTTTTTTCTTGAAGAAACGATGACAAAGTATCCAAAACAAGCGCAACATAGCCTAAACCTATCTGAAACTCACCCGAGACTCCCGGGACCTCATCCAAACATACCAACACATCTTAATACCTAATTCGAACTTGCTCAAATCCTCAAAACACGTCTAACAACATCAAAACCCATAATTCTCATCGAATTCAAGCCTAAATTTCTTAAAACTTTCCGAATTGCATATTCGATCAAAAACCCATCCAAACGACGCCCGAATGACCCGAAAATTTGCGGACATACCCAAAATCACATAACGAAGCTACAGAAATTGTCGGAATTCCATTCCGACCCCGGATCAAAATCTCACCTATCGATCGGATTCGCTAAAATTTCAACCTTCGGCATTTCAAGCCTAATTGAGCTACGGACCTCCAAAATATATTCCGAACGCGCTCCCAACCCCGAAATCACCTAACGGAGCTAATGGAACCATCGGATTTCCGTTCCGAGATCGTCTTAACACTGTTCCGGCTACGAACCGTTTTCTAGTTTCAAAGCTCTTATTTAGGGACTAAGTGTCCCAAAATGCTCAAATTTTTGGAACCAACTCTCCCGGCAACCCACAATAGCAGAAATGAACTTAGGGGAACAGTTAAATTAGGGATTGGGGCGTAATTTTCTAAAACGACCGGTCGGGTCGTTACAAAGGCCCTACCCTACAACCCTAATACTAGACCTCCAAACTTTCCTATCGAGGGTCATGTCCTCGGAAATCCCCATTCTAGCCATATCCTGCCTAATCACCTCACCCCAATACCTCTTAGGCCTCCCTCTGCCTCGACTCGCGCCAACCACCGCCAGTCGCTCACAACTCCTCACCGGTGCATCATGGCTTCTCCTCCGCACATGCCCAAACCACCTGAGTCTCGCTTCTCGCATCTTCTCATCCACTGGGGCCACCCCCACCTTCTCCCGAATAACTTCATTCTTAATCTTATCTAATCCGGTGAGCCCGCACATCCACCTGAGCATCCTCATCTCCGCAACTCTCATTCTCTGGACATGAGAGTTCTTCACAGGCCAGCACTCCACCCCATACAACATGGCAGGTCTAACCACCGCTCTATAAAACTTCCCCTTGAGTTTCTGTGGAACTTTCTTGTCACACAAGACTCCTGATGCGAGCCTCCACTTCAACCACCCCGCTCCTATACGGTGAGTGACATCCCCGTCAATCTCTCCGTCCCCTTGAATCACCGATCCAAGATATCTGAAACTGTCCCTCTTGGCTATGACCTGAGATCCCAGCTTCACGTCCCAGCCTACTTCGCTCGACTCGGCGCTAAACTTGCACTCTAGATATATTTCAAGTGACTTAATGGTGTGTATTTTAGTGGTAATATAAGAGTTAAACTCTCTTACATTTTGCAAAACCAACAATTGTAACGACCCGGCCGGTCGTTTTAGAAAATTACTCCCTAATCCCCAATTTAACTGTTCTCCTAAGTTTATTTCTGCTATTGTGGTTTGCCTGGAGAGTCGGTTCTGAAATTTGGAGCATTTTGGGACACTTAGTCCCTAAATGAGAGTTTTAAAGTTAGAAAATGGTCTGTAGCCGGAACAGTGTTAAGACGACCTCGGAGCGGAAATCCGATGGTTCCATTAGCTCCGTTAGGTGATTTCGGGGTTGGGAGCATGTTCGGAATGTATTTTGGAGGTCCGTAACTCAATTAGGCTTGAAATGCCGAAGTTTGAAATTTTGGCGAATCCGAACGATAGGTGAGATTTTGATATGGGGGTCGTAATGGAATTCCGACAATTTTTGTAGCTTCGTTATGTGATTTTGGATATGTCCGCAAATTTTCAGGTCATTCGGACATCGTTTGGTCGGGTTTTAGATCGAATGTGCAATTCGGAAAGTTTTAAGAAATATAGGCTTGAATTCGATGTGAATTATGGGTTTTGATGTTATTAGACGTGTTTTTATGATTTGAACAAGTTCGTATCGTGTTTTTGAGTATATTGGTGGTTTTCGTTGGGGTCCCGGGGGCCTCGGGATGAATTCAGACCATCAAACGGGCATTTGGAACTTTGAAAAATCTGCAGAAAATGCAGCAGCAGTGCAGCAAGGGCATTGGTCATCGCGTTCGCGATGACTGGGCCGCATTCGCGAAGGCCTGGGTTTGATGACCATTGCTTTCGTGATGCCAGGGACGCGTTCGCGTAAGGTGAAGACTGTAAAGCATCGCGTTCGCGTGGGCACATGCCACGTTCGCGTAGGAGGAAATTATTGGGCATCGCGTTCGCGTAGAGAGGGGACGCGTTCGCGTAGAAGGAACCTCGGACGGCTGCGGAGTTGTACATCGCGAACGCGTGAGGCATGTCGTGTTCGCGAAGAGTATTTTGGTCAGATCATTGCGAACACGTGAAAGGCAACGCGAACGCGATGAAGGAATTGGTCTGGCAGTGAGTTTAAGTTCAGAACATAACAGCCGCGACCCCCATGCACAAAAACGCCATTTTTGAGCTCCAAGAGAGGATTTCGAAGGGGAAACGCTGGGATATCACCGGGAAATCATCGGGGGTATGTTTCTTGACCTTAATTCGTTAGTTTATCATGCAATCCTCGATTATTTCACTGAAAATGGGAGGTTAAAGGTGGGTTTGAACCCTAGGCCCAAAATTTAGGAAATCTCTGATTTGAATGGGCAAACGGAGTCTGATTTCGATAAATTTTATATGCACGGACTCGTATTGAGATATGGAACCCGAATGTATAATTTTCGTGATTTTTTTATAAGCGTATCGGAAAGTCGGGTTTTGGCAACTTGTGGGTTTTGGTGTATTTTGAGTTATTTTGATTGGGTAATGCCCAATTGGCCTATTTTGATGTGATTCTATTGATTTTTATCGGATACTACACTTGTGGAGGCCGACATTAGCGGCAAGAGAGTTATTTCGTAGCGGTTTTTTACCGGAATTGAGGTAAGTGACTTGTCTAACCTCGTGTGGGGGAACTTTCACCCCTAGGATTTTATGTGATAGTTTAAATACCTTGTACGCGAGGTGACGGGCGTGTACATGCGCTGGTTGTTGAACACACACTTTACTTAAAATGTTCGATGAGTAATATTCCTGCTTTTAGTTGTTAATTCGATATTCTTACCCGGTAGTAGTTAGAAAAAGCATGATTAGGTAGTATTTAACTGTCTAGTTGCCTAATTGTCTTACTTGAGCTTCTTGATAATTATTGGCACTATTTACCGGTGATTTTCTAGTTAAGCATATTATATTCTCTCTATGTATTCCTTTAATTGCTGTGGTTGTGGACTGCGGGTTCAATTCCCGGAGATCCCAGGGCTGTGGGTTCGATTCCCAGAGACCCGGAGTGATACTGTTGTGGACTGCGGGTTCGATTCCCGGAGATCCTGAGATTTATTGAGATGTGGACTGCGGGTTCGATTCCCGGAGATCCTGAGATTTATTGAGATGTGGACTGCGGGTTCGATTCCCGGAGATCCTGAGATTTATTGAGACATGGGCTGCGGGTTCGATTCCCGGAGACCCATGGGTACTGTCAATGGGACTGTGGGTTCAATTCCCACAGGTCCTGGACTTGTTTTATTGAGTTGGTTACTTGTTGTTAGCTTAATTGTAGACGATTGCAATAATCATTTTATTGTTGTTATTTCGGAATTATTATCATTTAAACCGCTTATTATTGTTATCATCATTATATTATTGTTTTCTCAGTAGGGCCCTGACCTTTCTCGTCTCTACTCCATCGAGGTTAGGCTTGGCACTTACCGAGTACCGCCGTGGTGTACTCATGCTACTCTTCTGCACACTTTTGTTGTGCAGATCCAGGTACATCAGGACAAGCTCGTACTAGGTGATTCTGCAGCTTTTAGGGAGACCTCGAGGTATGATCTGCTACGTCCGCGGATCCGGAGGCTTTCCTTCTATTCTGATAGTATTAGTTGACATTTTCCTTTTTCGTTGTTAGATACTCTTTACACATAGAGCCACAGTTGTATATTCTCTTTAGTCCGTGTTACCCGTGAGATTCCGGATCTTGGTAGTGTTTTATATAGTGTGTTGACGGATGTATGTGCCAAGCGGCACGGATTACATATCGTTTTATGCTATTTTTCCGCTATTTATTATTTAAGTGTTCATAACTTGTATATTCTGCAACGAGTTAGGCTTACCTAGTCGTGGGGACTGGGTGCCATCACGACATGTTCACGATTGGTGAACTAGGGTCGTGACAAGTTGGTATCAGAGCTCTAGGTTCATAGGAGTCACGGGACACGGACCGGTTACTTAGAGTCTCGCTGATCGATACGGAGACGTCTGTATTTATCTACGAGGGGCTATGTAACCGTTTAGGAAACTCTTCATTTCTTTTGGATTCCTTGTCGTGCGACATTTTTGGCATCAAAAATCTAAACTACTGCTTTCTATTCTCTCACAGATGGTGAGGACACGAGCTACTCGCGATGATCAGGTACCCGCGCCCCCTGTTGCCGCCGTCAGAGGCCGGGGCCGAGGTAGAGGACGAGGACGCGCCCGAGGTGCAGCCACAGCACCCGCGCGCACTGCCGCTGAGGTGGCACAGGTAGACCAGGTTGGGGCGCAGGCTCCTGGTACACCGACTACAGCTGCTACTACTCCAGCACTACAGGAGACCCCGGCCTAGTTCATGAGTATGTATACCACTTTAGCTCAGGCAGGACTGCTTCCTCTCGTCGCAGCTACATCTCAGGCCGGGGGAGGGGCCCATACTCCCGCAGTCGTTACACCTGAGCAGTGTGTGCCAGTGGGACAGGTTCCAGATGTTTTGGTTATGCCTCCTGCCGCCCCAGCACAACCAGGAGGTGGACCAGCTGCCTCTGAGGACGAGCAGCGTAGATTGGAGAGGTTCAAGAAATATGACCCTCCAGTGTTCAGTGGTTTGGCTTCGGATGATGCATTGGGTTTTCTAGAGGAGTGTCATCGTATTCTTCGTACTATGGGGATTGTGGAGACCAGCGGGGTTTCCTTCACTGCTTTTCAGTTTCGTGGGGCCGCTTATGATTGGTGGCGCACGTATGAGTTGGATAGTCCAGAAAAGTCTGCTTCATTGACCTGGACGCAGTTTTCAGATCTGTTTTTGAGGGAGTTTGTTCCATAGAGCCTTAGGGATTCTTGGTGATCGGAGTTTGAGCGGTAGCGACAGGGTTCCATGTCAGTATCGGAGTATGCTATCAGTTTCACCCGTCTTGCCAGGCATGCACCGGCCTTGGTAGCCACAATCCGGGAGAGGGTGCAGAGATTTATTGAGGGTCTGATTCTGCCTATCCGATCCAGCATGGCCAGAGAGCTGGAGACAGATATATCTTATCAGCAGGCAGTTAGCATTGCCGGGAGGATCGAGAGTATGCTCCCTAGAGAGCGGGGAGAGAGAGAGGCTAAGAGGTCTCGTGAGTCGGGCCATTTCTCTGGTGCCCGCACTTCAACAGCCGGTCGTTTTGGTAGGGGTTATTCCGGTCGACCAGTTCACTCAGCTTTACCAGCAGCCGGTAGCACTCCAGCTCTTCCAACACCTCAGGAGCCTTATTATGCTCCCCAGTTTCTAGTGCACCTCCTGCGCGGGGTATTTCCAGGGGTCAGACTAGTGGGGGTGAGGCCGGTCGATCTCAGCCACCGCGTCCTCCCAAAGCTTGTTTTGAGTGTGGGGATACTCGCTATCTGGTTAGGGAGTGCCCCATATGCAGGAGAGGAGCCCCTTATCAGTCATCACAGCATCAGCGTGGTTCTCAGGGCCAGCAGGCTATCATTCCAGCGACAGCTACCACTCAACTTGCCCAGCCAGCCAGGGGCGGGGGTCAGGGTGCCACAGGCCGCCCTCGAGAGGGGGGACAGGCCCGATTCTATGCTATTCCTGATCGCGATGCGGCTGTTGCATCTAATTTTGTTATAACAGGTATTATTCTGGTTAGTCACAAGGAGGCATCGGTTCTATTCGACCCTGGTTCCACTTTTTCATATGTGTCTTCTTACTTTGCTCCTCATCTGGGTGTGCCTCGGTATTCTTTGAGTGCCCCTATTTATGTTTCCACTCCGGTGGGTGATTCTTTGGTTGTGGACCATGTATATCGGTCGTGTTTGGTTACCATTTGTGATTTTGAGACCAGAGCGGATCTATTGTTGCTCGGGATGGTCGATTTTGATATTATTCTGGGCATGGACTGGTTGTCGCCCCATTATGCTATTCTTGATTGTCACGCCAAGACCGTGACGCTGGCTATGCCAGGAATTCCACGTATTGAGTGGAGTGATACCCTAGATCACACCCCCAGCCGTGTTATTTCTTTTCTCAGAGCTCAGCGTATGGTTGAGAAGGGGTGTGCTGCTTATCTAGCCTATGTGCGGGACGTCAGTATTAACCCTCCCTCTATTGATTCTCTTCATGTGGTACGTGACTTTGCTGATGTATTTCCAGCTGATCTTCTGGGCATGCCGCCCGACAGAGATATTGATTTTGCCATTGATTTGTTGTCGGGCACTCAGCCCATTTCTATTCCACCGTACCGTATGGCTCCTCCCGAGTTGAAGGAGTTGAAGGATCAGTTACAGGAGTTATTGGGCAAGGGTTTCATTCGACCCAGTGTTTCGCCTTGGGGTGCTCCTGTATTGTTTGTGAAGAAAAAGGACGGTTCTATGCGTATGTGTATTGACTATCGTCAGCTGAACAAGGTTACAGTGAAGAAACGGTATCCTTTGCCCTCGCATTGATGATTTATTTGACCAGCTACAGGGCGCACAGGTGTTTTCTAAGATTGATTTGCGCTCTGGGTATCATCAGCTGAAGATTCGGGAGCCAGATATCCCGAAGACTGCCTTCAGGACTCGGTATGGCCACTATGAGTTCCTCGTGATGTCTTTTGGGCTGACTAATGCTCCAGCAGCCTTTATGCATTTGATGCACAGTGTGTTCAGGCCTTTCCTGGACTCGTTCGTGATTGTCTTCATTGATGATATTCTAGTATATTCCCGGAGTCGGGAAGAGCACGAGCAGCATTTGAAGATAGTGCTTCAGATTCTGAGGGAGAAGCAGCTTTATGCCAAGTTCTCTAAATGTGAATTCTGGTTGAGTTCAGTGGCATGTTTGGGCCACGTGGTGTCGAGTGATGGTATTCGAGTAGATCCGAGGAAGGTGGAGGCCGTGCAGAGTTGGCCCAGACCCTCCTCCGCTACTGAGATTCGCAGTTTCCTTGGTTTGGCGGGCTATTACCGTCGTTTCGTAGAGGGTTCTCTTCGATTGCAGCACCTATGACCACATTGACCCAAAAGGGTGCCCCTTTCCAGTGGACAAACGGGTGTGAGGCGAGCTTTCAAAAGCTCAAGACAGCTTTGACTTCGGCCCCTATATTGATGTTGCCTACAGGTACGGGGTCCTATACCGTATATTGTGATGCCTCACGAGTTGGACTCGGTGCGGTATTGATGCGGGACGGTAGGGTGATTGCCTACGCGTCGAGACAGCTGAAGGTGCATGAGAAGAATTACCATGTTCATGATTTGGAGCTAGCTGCCATTGTTCACGCCTTGAAGATTTGGCGTCATTACTTATATAGGGTTCCTTGTGAGATCTACACTGATCACCGGAGCTTGCAGCACTTGCTTAAGCAGAAGGACCTGAATATGCGTCAGAGGAGATGGTTGGAGCTACCGAAGGACTATGATATTACTATTCTCTATCATCCGGGCAAGGCTAATGTGGTTGCCGATGCCTTGAGTCGTCGGGCAGAGAGTTTGGGGAGTTTAGCATATCTACCAGCTTCGGAGAGGCCTATGGCGATGGATGTTCAGGCTTTAGCCAGACAGTTTGTTAGACTGGATCTTTCGGAGCCCAGCCGGGTTCTGGCTTGTGTGGTTTCTCGGTCTTCTCTATTTGACCCTCATTTGCTAGTCCTTCAGGATAGAGTTCGGCGTGGTGATGCTCGAGATGTTACCATCGGGGATAATGGAGTCATGAGGATGCAGGGGCGTATCTGTGTGCCCAATGTAGATGATCTTCGAGAGCTGATTCTAGCAGAGGCTCATAGTTCGCGGTATTCCATCCATCCGGGTGCCGCGAAAATGTATCAGGACTTGAAACAGCATTACTGGTGGAGGCGGATGAAGAGGGATATAGTTGATTATGTTTCTAGATGCCTCAACTGCCAGCAGGTGAAGTATGAACATCAGCGCCCGGGTGGATTGATGCAGCGGATTGAGATTCCAGAGTGGAAATGGGAGCGCATCACCATGGATTTTGTATCTGGGCTTCCACGGACTGTTAGGAAGTTTGATTCCATTTGGGTTATCGTGGATCGACTGAACAAGTCCGCCCACTTTATACTGGTGAGCACTACTTATTCATCGGAACGACTGGCGGAGATCTATATCAGGGAGATAGTTCGGCTGCATGGTATTCCAGTTTCCATCATTTCAGATAGAGGCACTCTGTTCACTTCATGGTTTTGGAGAGTCGTACAACAGGAGTTAGGTACTCGGGTGGAGCCGAGCACAACATTTCATCACCAGACTGATGGTCAGTCCGAGCACACTATTCAGATTTTGGAGAATATGCTCCGTGCATGCGTGATTGAGTTTGGGGGTTCATGGGATCACTTCTTGCCACAGGCGGAGTTTGCTTATAATAACAGCTACCAGTCTAGTATTCAGATGGCACCGTAGTCCGGTATTCAGATGGCACCGTACGAGGCTCATGGGTTGGTTCGAGCCGGGCGAGGCCAGACTGCTAGGTACCGATATGGTTCGGGATGCAATGGACAAGGTCAAGGTGATTCAGGATAGACTTCGTGCAGCCCAGTCTAGACAGAAGAGTTATGCGGACAAGAAGGTCCGCGATGTGACTTTTATGGTCGGTGAGCGGGTTCTGCTTCAAGTCTCGCCTCATGAAGGGCGTTATGAGGTTCGGGAAGAAAGGGAAGCTGAGTCCTAGATTTATTGGCCCTTTTGAGATTTTGAGGCGTATTGGGGAGGTTGCCTATGAGTTAGCCTTACCTCCTAGTTTAGCCGGAGTTCACCCTATATTTCATGTTTCCATGCTCCGGAGATACCATGGTGACCCGTCGCATGTGTTGGATTTCACTTCTGTTCAGCTAGACAAGGATCTGTCTTATGTTGAGGAGCCAGTAGCCATTCTAGACAGGCAGGTCAGAAAGCTAAGGTCAAAGAACATCGCTTCGGTAAAGGTTCAGCGGCGGGGCCAGCCGGTCGAGGAGGCGACTTGGGAGACCGAGCAGGATATGCGCAGCCAGTACCCTCATCTTTTCACTACTCCAGGTATGTTTTCTATGCTCGTTCGAGGACGAACGAATCTTTTAAGTGTGGGAAGATGTAATGACCCGGCCTGTCGTTTTAGAAAATTACGCCCTAATCCCCAATTTAACTGTTCTCCTAAGTTCATTTCTGCTATTGTGGTTTGCCTGGAGAGTTGGTTCCGAAATTTGGAGCATTTTGGGACACTTAGTCCCTAAATGAGAGCTTTAAAGTTAGAAAATGGTCCATAGCCGGAACAGTATTACGACGACCTCGGAGCGGATATCTGATGGTTCCATTAGCTCCGTTAGGTGATTTCGGGGTTGGGAGCATGTTCGGAATGTATTTTGGAGGTCCGTAACTCAATTAGGCTTGAAATGCCGAAGTTTGAAATTTTGGCGAATCCGAACGATAGGTGAGATTTTGATCCGGGGGTCGTAATGGAATTCCGACAATTTTTTTAGCTTCGTTATGTGATTTTGGATATGTCCGCAAATTTTCAGGTCATTCGGACATCGTTTGGTCGGGTTTTAGATCGAATGTGCAATTCAGAAAGTTTTAAGAAATATAGGCTTGAATTCGATGTGAATTATGGGTTTTGATGTTATTAGACGTGTTTTTATGATTTGAACAAGTTCGTATCGTGTTTTTGAGTATATTGGTGGTTTTCGTTGGGGTCCCGGGGGCCTCGGGATGAATTCAGACCATCAAACGGGCATTTGGAACTTTGAAAAATCTGCAGAAAATGCAGCAGCAGTGCAGCAGGGCATTGGTCATCGCGTTCGCGATGACTGGGCCGCGTTCGCGAAGGCCTGGGTTTGATGACCATCGCATTCGCGATGCCAGGGACGCGTTCGCGTAAGGTGAAGACTGTGAAGCATCGCGTTCGCGTGGGCACAGGCCGCGTTCGCGTAGGAGGAAATTATTGGGCATCGCGTTCGCGTAGAGAGGGGACGCGTTCGCGTAGAAGGAACCTCGGACGGCTGCGGAGTTGTACATCGCAAACGCGTGAGGCATGTCGCGTTCGCGAAGAGCATTTTGGTCAGATCATCGCGAACGCGTGAAAGGCAACGCGAACGCGATGAAGGAATTGGTCTGGCAGTGAGTTTAAGTTCAGAACATAACAGCCGCGACCCCCACACACAAAAATGCTATTTTTGAGCTCCAAGAGAGGATTTCGAAGGGGAAATGCTGGGATATCATCGGGAAATTATCGGGGGTATTCGTTAGTTTATCATGCAATCCTCGATTATTTCACTAAAAATGGGAGATTAAAGGTAGGTTTGAACCCTAGGCCAAAAATTTAGGAAATCTTTGATTTGAATGGGCAAACGGAGTCCGATTTCAATAAATTTTATATGCACGGACTCGTATTGAGATAAGGAACCCGAACATATAATTTTCATGATTTTTCGATAAGCGTACCAGAAGTCGGGTTTTGGCAACTTGTGGGTTTTGGTGTATTTTGAGTTATTTTGATTGGGTAATGCCCAATTGGCCTACTTTGATGTGATTCTATTGATTTTTATCAGATACTACACCTGTGGAGGCCGACATTCGCGGCAAGAGAGTTATTTCTTAGCGGTTTTGTACCGGAATTGAGGTAAGTGACTTGTCTAACCTCGTGTGGGGGAACTTTCACCCCTAGGATATTATGTGATAGTTTAAATGCCTTGTACGCGAGGTGACGGGCGTGTACATGTGCTGGTTGTTGAACACACACATTACTTAAAATGTTCGATGAGTAATATTCCTGCTTTTAGCTGTTAATTCGATATTCTTACCCGGTAGTAGTTAGAAAAAGCATGATTAGGTAGTATTTAACTGTCTAGATTTATTGGCCCTTTTGAGATTTTGAGGCGTATTGGGGAGGTTGCCTATGAGTTAGCCTTAACTCCTAGTTTAGCCGGAGTTCACCCCGTATTTCATGTTTCCATGCTCCGGAGATACCATGGTGACCCGTCACATGTGTTGGATTTCACTTCTGTTCAGCTAGACAAGGATCTGTCTTATGTTGAGGAGCCACTAGCCATTCTAGACAGGCAAGTCAGAAAGCTAAGGTCAAAGAACATCGCTTCGGTAAAGGTTCAGTGGCGGGGCCATCCGGTCGAGGAGGCGACTTGGGAGACCGAGCAGGATATGCGCAGCCAGTACCCTCATCTTTTTCACTACTCCAGGTATGTTTTCTATGCTCGTTCGAGGACGAACGAATCTTTTAAGTGTGGGAAGATGTAATGACCCGGCCGGTCGTTTTAGAAAATTACTCCCTAATCCCCAATTTAACTGTTCTCCTAAGTTTATTTCTGCTATTGTGGTTTGCCTGGAGAGTCGGTTCTGAAATTTGGAGCATTTTGGGACACTTAGTCCCTAAATGAGAGTTTTAAAGTTAGAAAATGGTCTGTAGCCGGAACAGTGTTAAGACGACCTCGGAGCGGAAATCCGATGGTTCCATTAGCTCCGTTAGGTGATTTCGGGGTTGGGAGCATGTTCGGAATGTATTTTGGAGGTCCGTAACTCAATTAGGCTTGAAATGCCGAAGTTTGAAATTTTGGCGAATCCGAACGATAGGTGAGATTTTGATATGGGGGTCGTAATGGAATTCCGACAATTTTTGTAGCTTCGTTATGTGATTTTGGATATGTCCGCAAATTTTCAGGTCATTCGGACATCGTTTGGTCGGGTTTTAGATCGAATGTGCAATTCGGAAAGTTTTAAGAAATATAGGCTTGAATTCGATGTGAATTATGGGTTTTGATGTTATTAGACGTGTTTTTATGATTTGAACAAGTTCGTATCGTGTTTTTGAGTATATTGGTGGTTTTCGTTGGGGTCCCGGGGGCCTCGGGATGAATTCAGACCATCAAACGGGCATTTGGAACTTTGAAAAATCTGCAGAAAATGCAGCAGCAGTGCAGCAGGGCATTGGTCATCGCGTTCGCAATGACTGGGCCGCGTTCGCGAAGGCCTGGGTTTGATGATCATTGCGTTCGCGATGCCAGGGATGCGTTCGCGTAAGGTGAAGACTGTGAAGCATCGCGTTCGCGTGGGCACAGGCCGCGTTCGCGTAGGAGGAAATTATTGGGCATCGCGTTCGCGTAGAGAGGGGACGCGTTCGCGTAGAAGGAACCTCGGACGGCTGCGGAGTTGTACATCGCGAACGCGTGAGGCATGTCGCGTTCGCGAAGAGTATTTTGGTCAGATCATCGCGAACGCGTGAAAGGCAACGCGAACGCGATGAAGGAATTGGTCTGGCAGTGAGTTTAAGTTCAGAACATAACAGCCGCGACCCCCATACACAAAAATGCTATTTTTGAGCTCCGAGAGAGGATTTCGAAGGGGAAACGCTGGGATATCATCGGGAAATCATCGGGGGTAAGTTTCTTGACCTTAATTCGTTAGTTTATCATGCAATCCTTATTTCACTGAAAATGGGAGTTTAAAGGTGGGTTTGAACCCTAGGCCAAAAATTTAGGAAATCTTTGATTTGAATGGGCAAACGGAGTCCAATATCGATAAATTTTATATGCACGGACTCGTATTGAGATAAGGAACCCGAACATATAATTTTCATGATTTTTCGATAAGCGTACCGGAAGTCGGGTTTTGGCAACTTGTGGGTTTTGGTGTATTTTGAGTTATTTTGATTGGGTAATGCCCAATTGGCCTATTTTGATGTGATTCTATTGATTTTTATCAGATACTACACCTGTGGGGGCCGACATTCGTGGCAAGAGAGTTATTTCTTAGCGGTTTTGTACCGGAATTGAGGTAAGTGACTTGTCTAACCTCGTGTGGGGGAACTTTCACCCCTAGGATATTATGTGATAGTTTAAATGCCTTGTACGCGAGGTGACGGGCGTGTACATGCGCTGGTTGTTGAACACACACTTTACTTAAAATGTTCGATGAGTAATATTCCTGCTTTTAGCTGTTAATTCGATATTCTTACCCCGTAGTAGTTAGAAAAAGCATGATTAGGTAGTATTTAACTGTCTAGTTGCCTAATTGTCTTACTTGAGCTTCTTGATAATTGTTGGCACTATTTACCGATAAAGTTCTAGTTAAGCATATTATATTCTCTCTGTGTATTCCTTTAATTGTTGTGGTTGTGGACTGCGGGTTCAATTCCCGGAGATCTCAGGGCTGTGTGGGTTCGATTCCCAGAGACCCGGAGTGATACTGTTGTGGACTGCGGGTTCGATTCCCGGAGATCCTGAGATTTATTGAAATGTGGACTGCGGGTTCGATTCCCGGAGACCCTAAGATTTATTGAAATGTGGATTGCGGGTTTGATTCCCGGAGATCCTGAGATTTATTGAGATGTGGACTGCGGGTTCGATTCCCGGAGATCCTGAGATTTACTGAGATACGGGCTGCGGGTTTGATTCGCGGAGACCCATGGGTACTGTCAATGGGACTGTGGGTTCAATTCCCACAGGTCCTGGACTTTTTTTATTGAGTTGGTTACTTGTTGTTAGCTTAATTGTAGACGGTTGCAGTAATTATTTTATTGTTGTTATTTCGGAATTATTATCATTTAAACCGCTTATTATTGTTATCATCATTATATTATTATTTTCTCAGTAGGGCCCTGACCTTTCTCGTCTCTACTCCATCGAGGTTAGGCTTGGCACTTACCGAGTACCGCCGTGGTGTACTCATGCTACTCTTCTGCACACTTTTGTTGTGCAGATCCAGGTACATCAGGACAAGCTCGTACTAGGTGATTCCGCAGCTTTCAGGGAGACCACGAGGTATGATCTGCTACGTCCGCGGATCCGGAGGCTTTCCTTCTATTCTGATAGTATTAGTTGACATTTTTCCTTTTTCGTTGTTAGACACTCTTTACACGTAGAGCCATAGTTGTATATTCTCTTTAGTCCGTGTTACCCGTGAGATTCCGGATCCTGGTAGTGTTTTATACAGTGTGTTGACGGATGTATGTGCCACGCGGCACGGAATACATATCGTTTTATGCTATTTTTCCGCTATTTATTATTTAAGTGTTCATAGCTTGTATATTCTGCAACGAGTTAGGCTTACCTAGTCGTGGGGACTGGGTGCCATCACGACATGTTCACGATTGGTGAACTAGGGTCGTGACAACCATGCTTTTGGGTGGAAACTTCTGAGGCAATATTCTTGGCAACTTGGCATTATTTACAATTACCAAATTTGAATCTATAAAACTACGAAATGATTCAAATCATGCATTTTGGTATGGTAAGGTTGAATTGCGAACAAGTTCAGCTTCCTCGTGTAGTGTGACGATCAGGACGGTCATCTTAAGAATTAACGTCCTTGTCTTCCGTGAGTTTAATTCTGTTATTTTAATTTGTCGGGATGTTCGGTTTTGTATTCCAGAGTGTCTTGGGACACTTAGTACCTAAATGAGAGTTGAAGTATTGGAAAGTTGGCCGTAGTCGGAAGAGTGTGAAGACGGTCTCGGAATGGAAATCCAGAGGTTTAAGTGATTTCGGGCATAGGGGCGTGACCGGATTATGTTTTGGAGGTCTGTGGCTAATTTAGGCTTGAAATGCCTAAAGTCGAATTATTTTGAAGTTTCCGGTCCGATAGTAAGATTTTGATTCGAGGATCGGAATAAAATTTCAGAAGTTGGAGTAGCTCTGTAGGGTTGAATGTGATGTGTGTGCAAAAATTTAGGTTATTTGGACGAGGTTTGATAGACTTTTTGATCGAAAGTGTATTTTTGTAAAATTTGGAGTTCTTAGGCTTAAATCCATGGTTAATTCGAGGTTTTCATATTGTTTTAGGTATTTTAAGGATTGGTACAAGTTTGGGTTATGGTTTGAGACTTGTTGGGGCCTTTGGTTGAGGTCCCGGAGACCTCGGGATGATTTCAGATAATTGACGGAAGGATTTTTGGAGTTAGATTTGCAGCTTCAGCTACTGGTTCTATCATAACCGCAACTGCGGTTTAGGTCCCGCAGGTTCAGCGCCGTAAAAATGGCTAGCAGTCGCAAAATCTATTTGAGGCAAGAGGGAGTCGACCGCAGATGCGGTGAGGTAACCGCTGAAGTGGCACCGCATCTGCAGTAATGTAGTCGCAGGTGCGGGTGATCCTCTTATAATGAAATGTCGCAGATGCTATCGAGTTTTGTAGAAGCGGGATTGCAGGTGCAGTCCCAAGGTCGTAGATGCGAAAATCGCTGGGCAGAACATATAAATTATTGCCTTCGCGAAATTTAGCTATTTTCATCATTTTCTAACGGGAAGAATCTTGGGAAGCATCTTTCAAGAGGGATTTTCAGATAATTTCATTGGGGTAAGCTCTCTGGTCCCTAAACTCGTTATTGGAATGATTTTATCAATTTAAGCATGAAAATTAAGAAAAAGCAGAAATAATTGAGGTGGGGAGGAGGAGTGGGAGGGGGAGGGCTTGACTAATTGGAGACCTTTGACTGATGATTTGAGGGACCATTTAAGGTCCGATTTTGGTATGCATGAACTCGTGAGAGTGTGAGGATTCTAAAAATATAAATTTTACCTGATTCCGAGAAGTGGGTCCGGGAGGCATTTTGGTTATTTTATCTAATTTCACGTATTAGCTTAGAGTTTAATTGTAGAATCAATTACTCAAAGTATTATTTATATTATAAAATTAGATTGAATATATTTAGGCTATTTGGAGTCAAGTACTCGTGGCAAAAGCGTTGTTTCAGATTGATTATTGAGCCGGTTCGAGGTAAATGGCTTGTGTAACATTGTGTGAGGGACTTTCCCCTTAGAATTTGGTATATTTGATATTTGAAATGCCATGTGCATGAGATGACGAGTGTGTACTTGAGCTAATTATTGAAAAATATGATTTTCTTTAAGTAATTTTAATTGTGTTCCTTTTTTCTCTCTCGTTTTACTTGATGTTTAAACGTACTGTTAGCTTAGAAAAAACATGTCTAATTAACTTAACTACTTATTTTCTTAGGCTGACTTAATTGTATTATGTGAAGCATGTTTTATTAGAATTACTTGTTTACTTGGTACGAAATTGAGCTTAATTGAGTATTCTTTTGGTGCTAATATATGTTTTACTTTGGGACTATGGGACGGCATCCCGGGAGATCCCTATATGTAATTATGGATTGAACTGAGGTGCGGGATACCAAGAGATCCCTAGCACGTATATTGAGGATACCAAAAGATCCCTAGCATATATTGAGGATACCTAGAGATACTTGTGGTACCAAGAGATCCCTTGTATACATTGAGGATACCAAGAGCTCCCCAGCGTATATATTGAGGATACTGAGAGATCCCCGGTTATCACCCTTGTTAAGCGTAGTATTTCCTTGAGTCTTGTCTTTATCTCTGTTTTAGTTATCAAATTTCTTATTATCATGTGTTAGAGTCTTACCGTAGATTCTAAATTGAACTGTTTATCTTATTTTGTCATTTCTATACTTATTTGATCTCAGTACGTCTCTGAACTTCTACGTCACTACTCAATCGAGGTTAGGCTTGGCACTTATTGAGTACCACTATGGTGTATTCATGCCCTTTCTGTGCATGTTTTTCATGTGCAGATCCAGGTGCCTCTACTCAGGCCTACCATTATTGACGCGAGGCGATTCTATGGGACTTCGATGTATATCTGCCGCGTCTGCAGATCGAGGAGTCTATCTCTCTATTCTATCTTGTAGTGATAGCCCTTCTATCTTTACTGTTGACGTAGTCATTCCGGAGTTAGACCATTTTACTATGTTTCGTAGCTTGTGATTCATGGATTTTCGAGTTTTGGGAGTATATATTGGTTTTGAGAAGTTAAATATTGTGTATGTCGAGCGGCACCTTTTAAATACTGTTTTATTTTTCTAGTTTTGTCTTAAATAGTTTTATTTCCGCAATTTGGTTTATCTTCCGCAAATTAGGCTTACCTAGTCGTAAAAATTAGGTGCCGTCACGATAGTTCACAAAGGACGAACCGGGGACATGTAGTCCCGCATTAATTTGACTTTATAACTTGAGAAAAATTTCTTGATGTTAAGGGATTGTGTGGTACATTAACCTAAATTGTGGAAGTAGATGGCATTCCAATTAAGAATAAGAACTAAAAAATTTCAAGTGCTAAGAAAAATTGATTTGTTAAGAGTAGTTGAAAGGTAGTTCAGGTATCGTAGGATTAGGATTCCCTAAAAGAAATGTAGAATAGAATTACATCCTTAGCTCTATAAGAAATATGAATGCACTTAAATAACTCTTGCGGTCATATGGTTTAAAATGATTTCCTAAACAAATTCCAAAAGCTCAATAAAATAAATATAAAGATTCAATTCTTTTGGGACAGGAAGTAAATAATAAAACCATCACAATCTCAAATTTCGTCTACACGCTATGGAACCATTCAAATAATACTATGAAGTATGAACGAAGTTAATTATCCTGCCATTTACTTCGCACAAATGGTTAAGAGTCTACTAGATCTCGAAAAGCAACAAAATAAATTTAGTTAAAGTAGAATACGTTATAATTCATATGGCGAAGCCACGTATGGTTATAAGGTAAAATATATTATATATATATATAGGTAAAATGAGGTATATAATAAATATTAAATATTCTTTGTTGTAAATTATTTTCACATTTTTTATATTTGAACACCTTTAGAAAAATTTCTAACTTTACCGTACTATTAACGTAAATCATCGTCCATATAATTAGCATATGAATTTTCATGTAAGAACTTTAATGAAGGAATATTCAATAATACTACTCGGATAATTATTAAAGGATAGCATTGCAGTATAAAACTAAAACCAAAATCACTAATCAGATTTTTATTTAACAAAGTACAAATATGGATAATACTTGAAGATGATCATACTGCCGGATAACTGTATAGTATTACATATGGCTGTAGAACTCTCTCTTCCTAGAGATAGGCAAATAAAGATAATCACGAATTCACGATATAAGGATAAATATATAGAACTTTAATCTCTCTTTTTTCTTCTTTTTCCAGAATAAAATGCACCTTAGATTGACTTTCTTCAATCATGTCATCATAGCAAGGTGCAGGAAGATTCATATGGTGCAAATTTTCTTCTTCTCCTTTCTAGAGAAGCAACAATATATATATCGTTGCTTCTTTCTACTAGCCAATATTAAACATCTAAAATCATACTTGCGTTACATTATTTCTTTATGAATATTATATAATTCAAAAGTTCAACTGCGATTAATATTTTTTTTTACTTATCAATTCTGAATGCCTTTTTTCTCTTGAGGTAATAATCCATATGTCTCAAAAAGTTTATTCCTAAGATTATGAAGTTAATTTTGACTAACATTACAGATGTATTTCTTTGTTATTATGATATGAAAAAATTCACTTATGGAGTAATATTCATATAGTTTAAGGCTGCATACAATAGATTATTGTGGTCCGATCCTCCCCGGTCCCGTACATAGCATAAACTTAATGCACTAGTTTGCTTTTTTTTTATTCATGTAGTTTAAAACCAATACTTGAAACATACTCTAAGAAAAATGAATCAATTTTATCTGAACTTTGATATTGATTAAGACCATTGGAAAGGGTCTAGTAATTTTAGATTAAAGGGATGTTAGATGAAAATAAGTACTATATGTTAAGTCAATATTCACTTTAATCTCCGTTGGACAAAAAGGAAAAAAAAAAGGGTAATTATTCACTAGTAGTAGTGAGAGACTCAAATATTTGAATTGGCCTACAAGGTAAGTAGGAAGGGTCCCACCTCTAAAAACAAAAAGTGAAACTTTAATTTCTTTTCCACATGATAACTGGGGTACAAGACAGAGTCCAAACACCTGTTCCTATTTAACTGCCCTTCACTCAATTTGTTCTTATTGGTAAACCTGAAAAGACACTAAAGTTGAAGAAGAGAAGATATGTAGAAGAACAACTTTCTGGTGGAGGGAAAGGGATAGCAGCAAAAAGGATCATCGTCTTGAGTCAAGTGTCTTTCGGAAACAGCCTCTTTTACTTTATCTTGAGCCGAGTATTTTTCGAAAACAGCCTCTCTATTTCTCGGGGTAATGTAAAGATCTGCGTCATTGTTGCTGTTGATGTGTCTTCTGCTTTATCTATGAAATTCAACTCTAAAAAGGGAAGCCAAGAAGAACATAATACAGAAGACAAAATGACTTGTTTTACTGAAATTTCAAGCTTGATGATCACTATTTCTATTGTGATCATTTTAGCCTATCCTTTTCTACAATCTTTCCCTCCAACAGAAGCAACAAAATCATCAAATTCAAATCATGATCCTCTGTTCAACTATAGACAATCACCTCAATTCAAGAACTCAGCCAAATGTGAGATATTTCCCACAATTTCTATTAGCACAAAAATCTGCAACCCTTCTTTAGTCCATATTTCCATGACCCTTGACACTAAATTTCTTCGTGGTTCGGTTGCTGCAATTCATTCAATCCTTCGACATTCTCACTGCCCAGAAAATCTCTTCTTCCATTTCATCTCCTTAGATATTACAAATCTTGAACCCCAGTTGAAAAAAATCTTCCCTTTATTGGCATTCAAGATATACTATTTCAATCCAGGGATTGTGCAGAACAAGATTTCTTCAACAATAAGGGAAGCTCTTGAACATCCATTGAATTATGCAAGGAATTATTTAGCTGAACTCTTAGAGCCTTGTGTTGAAAGAGTCATATACTTGGATTCTGATATCATTTTAGTTGATGACATTTCCAATCTGTGGAAAACAAGTCTTGGATCAAGAACTGTGGGATCACCTGAGTACTGCCATGCTAATTTCACCAATTATTTTACTCCTAAATTTTGGTCGAACAAGAAGTTTTTTCGCACATTCCGTGGCCGGAGACCTTGTTACTTCAACACAGGTATGATGACATTTTGTATTTAATTATTTAATGTAATTGTTTATGATCAATTTGCATAGTACCACTTTGACAAAATGCAAATAGTAATAGTAAAGAATATACATGTATGTCCATCCTTCCACCTAATTTACCATGTTTCAACAACCACTGATCAAGTCCACAGACCACCTAAAATACAACTAGCGATATCTTTATTATTTCCTTTTTAGCTTCTAAGTATTTCTGGTTAAGGAAAGAGCCATTTGTGGAAGATTTAATGACTAAATCATGCAAATTTAACTTATGTACACTGACTTTTATGCTGTCACTATAATTTAACATGTTAATTATAACAACTTATAAGGAGCAACAAAATTTAATATGACGCCTAAATTTTTAAAAGAAAATTATAAGATTATTTTTATTTGAAGCCTATACATCTAACTTTTTGAGATACAAAATTGTTAATAATTTTTTTATAATTGATTTTTCTAATAAATCCTTTTCAATTGATAATATGGCCAATTTTTCATTTAATCTTTCTTGAGAAATTATTGATCTTGGATAAGATTTATAGAGCAATAAAAGTACAGAACTATTGGAAGCTTAAAAGTATTGTTGAACACAAAAACTAATGAAATCTTGGAGAAAGAAAGTAAGTAAGAATATAAAAAAAATAAAATATATATAGGGGTTTCTGAAATATGAACAGATTAAAAATAAAAAAGATTGACTCGAGCCTTGGGTTGGGTATGGAAAAATCCTATTAGTAGGAAGCGTTACCCCCGAATGGGGCCTTACCCAGCGTAAATCCGGATATAATCGGGCTCCAATGCGGATACCAGACACGGAATGGAAAATAAAAAAAGAATGAATTAATGAAGAGGGTAAGTGTTTTACACATCATCTAATGAAAGGACTAAAAAGTAAAAAATTGAAATGTTAGGAAAATTATTCACTACCCATTTTTAAGTAAGTTAAGTTGTTACTTTATTTATATATCTAAAAAAATTTCTTTCTTTTTATATTATAAAAACTCTACTTTTAAATTAAAATTACTAAATATAGTTTTTAACTGCCTATAAACTTATTATTTTTAGAAAAATAGGTCCCCTAAATCTGGTAGCTTAAAGCACAAGCCTTACCTTCCATAACATTGGAGCCGGCCCTGCAACTTATTTACCGCACTGTTTAGTTTACGGAATTAGGCTTACTATATATAGTTTCCTGCTGTTGCAGAATACTTACTTGACCTGATGCGGTAAAAAATACTACTTTCTCCGTTCACTTTTACTTGTCATATTTCACCATATAGATATGAGAAAAATTATAAATTATATTACTTTTAGTTTCCGAATATCCAAATTTTAATTTTAAAATATTAAGAAAATCTAGCAATTTAGCTTCAAAAATTAGTCGTACCGTACACTTTTAACATATTAATTTTTCAGGTGTGATGGTGATTGATTTGAGTAAATGGAGGAAGTACAGATACACAAGGAAGCTAGAAAGATGGATGAAGATTCAGAGAGTTCATAGAATATATGAGCTTGGTTCATTGCCACCATATTTATTGGTGTTTGGAGGGAAGATAGCATCAATACACGAAAAATGGAACCAACATGGACTAGGAGGTGATAATTTGAGTGGAAGTTGCAGAAATATACATGGTGGTCCTGTTAGTTTGTTGCATTGGAGTGGAGGTGGCAAACCTTGGCTAAGGCTTGATTCTGCCAATTCTTGCCCTCTCGACCAAATTTGGGCTCGCTATGACTTGCATGCACCTCCTATGTGACCATACATGCATTTGATAGTAATTAATAAGATTCTCATGCCACCCATTTTTGTGAATCATCTTATCAATAATTTATAATGCTGTTAAGTTTAAAATCTTGTGGATTGGTAATCTATAATTTTCAAGGACAGTACATTAAGTTTGGCTTGAATAGGTTAAACGAATTTATTTTTGGTAAAGTACATCCAAGTTTTCAAATTAACCCCAAAATCAAGTGTGAACAAAAGTTACGTATTAGCCGCAGATAAGTTTCACAAATAATCATATAACTATGACTCTTTTTTTATTAAAGTCATATAACTTTATTTTCTTACAACTTTGACTATCTAATACGTAATACAATGGTGTATACAAATGATACAATCTGTATCGACTGTATTCGTTTGCGCAACGAATACAACTTTTTCAAATACAGAAATACAGCACATAAAAATGCTTTGGTTGAGAGTCGAATGCAAAACTTTCGGTAATTAAGCAGACGCTCTAACTAATAAAGTTACGAGAGCTTGTTACTCATTTCAGTTCACAACAATTAATCTCTTATTTTATGGATTTGCTACAAAATTTAAATATAGCTACGAGCGATAAATTTGCTTGAGGTATAGCTACGAAAGGTAAATATAATGCATATGTTTGACGTGTCGCATATTAGTTCCAATAAACAATATTGGAATAAGAAAAATCCACTAAAAATTGTATTTTCCAGTTATTGTGATTTTGGTGTGAGTTAATTTTATGGTTTTTGTGTCAGAAAATATAATTATATGAAGTATTAACTCCAAAGCTTTAAAAAAATCATATTTAAGGATTCCAAATATGAATGTTTAAATGGCCAGATTCTTGCATAATCATGCTTAAAGTCAAATGTAATTCTAAATCTTTCAAATTAATATCTTGTTGATTGTAATCGATCTAACTTCCGTAATCCATTCCTAATCCTTGTAGAATTAGGTTTAGAATTCTAATTTCCTTTTTAAACTTGTCCAAATATTTCCTTTTAATAGAAAAAAATAGCTATAACTTGTTTCTACCTACTCCATCACTATAAAAGTTATAAGCCAAATCACACAAAATTTTGGAAGTTATTAATCATATCAACTTCGGTTTTCTTCATATCTATTTATACGGCCGTTCTACACCAATTTTAGGAAATTTATGAATTACTATTAAATATGAAACGTCGTCTACGCAGATTAGCTGATGAACGTGTAGTCGAATTCTCTGATGATAATATCCTAATTAACATATTGCATTGTTTGCCTTCAAAATCTCTGGCAAGGTTCAATTGTGTATCTAAGGATTGGCATAAGTACATTGCTGATTCATCTCTGTCTTATAGTTGCCGTTTTCGGCGATGGAGAGCTCAACCAAATCTAATTGGATTCTTTTACCAATCTTGCGGAACCCCTCAACGTTCCCAAATTCGTTTCTTCATCACATCAAATAATAATATTGATGGTAGTAGTTTGGATGAGTCAATCAATTTTCTTAATAGGGGAGTGTATATTGTCGCATCATCCAACGGTTTTCTTCTTTGCAATGACCTTACAGGGGTTTATTATGTTTATAATCCTGCGACGAGGCAGAGTTTGGCTCTCCCAAAAACTCAAATCGACATGACGGACCCAGTTGTTGGATTTATTTGTAAGGTAGATGACCCAAATAAAGATGTCATCTCCTTTACCATAGTTCGCTATGTGATGCCTTTTGATTGGGAGTTTCTGTTAACTATAACTATTGAAAGTTTCTCTTCTGATACTAATGTGTGGACTGCTAATAAGAAATTTTTTCAACCTTTAGGAAGGTGGCAGCCGATATTTGATAAGAAATCGTCATCAATTTGTGGCGCCATCGATGGAGTATTATTCTGGTGGCTTGAGAATGAACGACACATCACTGCTTATGATAGTGTCGACAAGAGTTTCTGGGCTTTGAAATTGCCTAATGATGAAGAGATGGTGCTGGGACGTAGTTGTTATCTTGGAATATCGAGTGGGGATTTATATTTTGCATTGAATCTCGGAGAAGCGATCACTGTGTGGCGCCTAAAGAGCAATATTCGTAGTCGATATGCAGTGTGGGTTAGGATTTATAAGGCAAATGTCGTCAGTATAATTCAACAATGTCCAGAGGCTTATGGACTTGGCGTCAATGCTCTTAGTTTAAAGGAATTTGGTTTAGTAGGCTCTATTGGTATTACGGTGCAGCGTATGGTTATTCACCCTGCTATTCCACACATTTTCTATTTGGATATAAGAGGTAAGGTTATTTCTTACGACTTTGAAACAGATATTGCAGAATTTGTGCATGATTTTGGAGAGTATTGGTGGAGAACACAACACTTCAAATTATTTCCTTATGAGTGGCATCAATGGCCACGTCTTCTATAGGTTATTAAGTAGTGTTTGCTAAAGGAAGACCTTTCATAAATGACTATTATTTGGAGGCTTATTGCTGGGCGTAGCTATAATTTAGCTAATTATATTTTCTAGCTATTAATTGTTTGTTATGGAATGTATGACGTTCTATTCAATTATGTTGTATTCATTATTAACTATTTTACATTCAAACAACAAAAAATCACAAAAAAGTGATATTAAGCTGTATTCAGTTAAGTGTATTCATCTGCTTTTTCACTATATTCAATTTATTATAATTAATTTGGCTGTATACAAACAACAAAGATTCAAATTAGACGAAGACGATGAGTTGGGGCTCTTTTAAGTTGGACGGTAGTGTCACGATCCAAATTTTTCACCATCGGGATCTTTGATGACGCCTAACATTGAACCAGCTAGGCAAGCCAACGTCACTGATTCTTTTACCTTATTACCTTTATCTTTAAAAATTTACCAAATTAATGCAAGTAAACAGCGAAATTAGAAATGCATAAGAACAGAATTTTAATAGTTTAACTAATACTAATACGAAACCCATAATAATACTTCACCCAGAACTGGTGTCACAATCTCACAAACTATCTACGAACACTACAAATAGGCTCTGAACAAAGAAAATACATGTCTGTCTCTGAAATAGATAAGAATAGAAAGAAACAAGATAGAAGGGGGCGCCAAGGACTGCATACGCCTGCATGACTACCTCGGGTCTTCGCTGGACCGAAGGCAGGAACCTCTAACTATGGTCTGTATGCTACAGTACCGGGATCTGCACAAAAGAGTGCAGAGTGCAGCATCAGTACAACCGACCCCATGTACTGAGTAAATATCGAGATTAACCTCGGTGAAGTAGTGACGAGGTTAGGACAACAAACAACATAGCCTGCAGGTAAACAATATCTAACAGAGTAACAGCAATATAAGCTAATCAGAAAGTAACGGGGAAGGTAACATGATATGGGAGATACCAACATAAGGGAACACAGAAATAATGGAATGAAACAATTAAGGCACTTGAACCTATAGCAACAAGAAATCATATCCACAAACAATCAATGCACGACATCACCCTTCGTGTTTTTACTCTCAATCTTCACCATGCAATCAATAATGAAAATGTGCACGGCATCACCCTTCGTGTTTTATCACTCATCTTCACCATAAAAATATTAGAAATGTGCACTACGTCACCTTTCGTGCTTTATCTCTCTTCTTCACCATATGTTTCAAATCAATGTAAATGTGCACGGCATCACCCTTCGTGCTTTATCACTCTTTCCTCACAATATACATAAGTATGAATGTGCGCGGCATCATCATTCTTGCTTTATCACTCTTTCCTCGCCCAAACAGTGGTAACAACAATATCCCGGCAACGGATTCAACTATAACCAATCTTGTTCTAGCAATTAACTTCACAAATGAACCGCAACTGGAGCCAATGCTCAACAATAGGCAAATACCAAGAAAATGATCATAAGTCTTACTCAACATGGATAATCAACAATTTAGGCATTTATAGAACTTATTAAGAATCATAACGATCACAATTTAGGACTCGCGGGCATGCTTAACACCAACGTATAGATACTCGTTACCACACATAGACGTCGTACACAACACTAGAACCTAGCAAATAAGACACAACTCCTACGCCTTCTCCTCTAGATTTCACCTCTAAATCACATGTATCTAGTCATAATTAGTTTAATAACATCAATAAATATTAAAAAACTCACACCATTGCTTAACTATAATTTTTCCGACAATTTTCCCAAAAATACAAGAATTGACCTCGGGTCCGCTTCGTCAAAACTCAAAATTTGGACCAAAACTCGATTGCACATTCACCCACGAGCCCGAATATGCAATTGGTTTTGGAATCCGACCTCAACTGAGGTCTATATCCTTAAATTTCGAAATTCTCAATTTTCACCCAAAAGCCCCCCAAATTCCCATAAAAATCATAGTTTTTGTGATGAAATCTTGTAAAAAGACAATGTAGACCGAAAGAAATGAGTTAAAAGTTTTTTACTTATGATATGGGGAAGAATTTTTCTTTCGAAAATCGCACAAGAGAGCTTAGGGTTTGAAAGAGTTTGAAAAATAAAGAAAATCCCGTCTAAATTAGAATTTATCTTATCACATTTAGGATGCCAAGTTCGCAAATGCGAACTCACAAATGCGTCCAATTGGGAAGGTTGCCTTGGCTTGCTTACGGAACATTGTAGTACAAAACTGCAAACATCTTGTACCTTTTTATGCTTTAATCAATCGCAGAGTTTGTGTATTTTTTTTTTTTTTTTTTGGTCGTGGTAATTAACTGAACTACATTAAAAATAAAAAATTTAGTAGCAACTTTTGCTTTGTCAAAGGTCACCAAAGTCCAAACTTTACCCATTGTATCAGTTAAACCACAACGTCATAAACCTATTTTTGTATCAATTACAGTAAAAATCAGTGAATTATGTGTTAAAGTTTTTAGAAAATACAAAAAGTTAGAAAGTCGAACAGCATAGAAATGTTAAAAGAAAATTCAACTTGTCATAACCATATCTGAAACTATAGACTATTAAAGAAAATTAATTTGACTTTCTGATGAGTTGTATTTTTTAAGAAATTAACACGTTTTAAGTGATTTTAATGATATAAAAATTAGTTTTGTGACTTTACTGATACAACGGATACAATTTAGTGACTTTAACAATACTAAAAAATAATTTTGTGACGTTACAAATACACCAAGTAAAAATTACTCACTTTAATGATACAAAAAAAATAATTGGTTTCTTTTATCAGGCTCGGGACACCAGATTACGTTCGCAATTCGTTTCTTCTCGTTGTCATTAGATGAATCTCCATCTTCACGACTAGTGAATAATATTACTAGTTTGGAGGAGTCAGTCAAGTTTCTTGGCAAGAAGAAGAGGAGTATATATTGTTGACTTTACTTGGTTGTTATCCTATATTTTTTAAATAACAATTCTGGACAATAAAAAATGTTAGCGTATAAAACGTAAATATAAATAAAGCAATAATTAATTCGAGCCCACTGAATTCACAGTCTTTCCTTAAGGAATTTAATCCCTCCTAGTACCCAAGGTTATGGATTATTTCCTCCCAGGATAGAACGAATTACACACTAGTGTAGCGGTACTTCAAACCCAGTGTTTCAGCGAACACAAAGTTCGGCAGCAAATCACACTTACGGATGCTTTGTTTGTGGTTAAAACAATGCAGAATAAAGAAGGACAACTCAGAAGTCGAATGAAAATTCTGAGAGGAAGGAATGCAATGTATAGCCAATGTTGAATTCTTACCAAAGAGATTGAAATTCGTTTTTTCAGTGTATACAGTGTATATATCGAGTGTATACAGTGTATATATCGAGTGTATACATAGTGTATATCGAGTGTATACAGAGAGTATCTCAAGTGTTTTTTCTGATCTATCTCGTTCTCTCCAACTTCTGCTCTATTTATAGCAGTTGTTTGAGATAAATCCGCCCCTTCCATGATGTAACAAGCACTAGGCTATCATGGAGGAGGCACTTACATGGTGGAATGTACATTTACTTGGTGGGAGAGGCACTTGTTGCTTGTTGGTGCAATACACTCTCATTTTCCATTAACTTGGTGCAATACACTCTCATTTCCCATACACTCTTAAAATAAAACTCAACAATCCCCCACATGAATGGGGAATGGCTATATCATGGAAGTATGCATGAAAAACAGTGTGATTCACAAGTAAGGATTAATTGCATCTGGATAAGTAGGTTTCCCTTTGAACTTTCCGTAGTGAACTTATGTCGGATATACTCGATCAATCGGTAGATTTGATATCTTTGAACCGTCGAACTTTGGTGTATACCTAGACAACCACAAGTCACACAACCAACCCTTAACCGTCTTCGGTTCTCATTGTTGTGTTCGTTTCAGCCATGAACACCGCCTGGTTTCATAAGTGCGTAGAGAACTGGCCTTACAGAATTCTTCTTGAAGCGGCTAACACTTCACACTTACATAGGTGATTCCTAAACATGTCATCCCGTAGATACACTATTTGATATACCCCGTATCAAATTTAGAAATCATTAAAAAGCCTTAATGCTTTATCCTTGGTACTGAACATTGTCTTATAAGAGAATGGACCAAAAGTTTATTTGACAATATTGAACCGTCAAAAATGACTTTGTTTGATCTCCTTGAACCTAGATCTTGGGATCTCCAGTCTTCTAGGTAGAGTTACCGCCACTATGACTTGTTCTCGGCCACAGTCCCATTCCCCTTGATGATTTCTAAACTACATCTCTAGTTAAGCCTTTTGTAATTGGATCCGCCACATTATCACTTGACTTTACATAGTCAATCGTGATAATTCCTCTAGAGAGTAATTGTCTAACGGTTTTATGTCTTCGTCGTATATGACGAGATTTACCGTTATACATAACGCTCCCAGCCCTTCCAATTGCCGCTTGACTATCACAGTGTATGCATATTGGTGCCAAGGGTTTGGGCCAAAATGGAATATCTTCCAAGAAATTCCGGAGCCATTCATCTTCTTCACCGGCTTTATCCAAGGCTATGAACTCAGCCTCCATTGTAGAGCGGGCAATACAAGTTTATTTGGACGACTTCCAAGATACCGCTCCTCCACCAATGGTGAATACATATCCACTTGTGGACTTGGAATCAATTGATCCGGTGATCCAATTTGCATCACAATATCCCTCAATGACCGCAGGATATTTATTATAGTGCAAAGCAAAGTCCCGGGTATGTACTAAGTACCCCAAAACTCGTTTCATGGCCATCCAATGAGATTGACCTGGATTGCTCATATATCGACTCAATTTACTTATAGCACAGGCTATATCTGGTCGTGTACAATTCATGATGTACATTAAGCAACCCAACACACGAGCATAATCCAATTGTGATATGCTTTGGCCTTTGTTCTTTGCTAATGCAAGATTCACGTCAATTGGAGTCTTTGCAACTTTAAAGCCCAACTGCTTGAATTTTTCAAGTACTGTCTTGATATAATGAGATTGTGACAACGCTAGACCTTGAGAAATCTTATGGATCTTAGTTCCTAGAATTAAATCCAGCAACTCCCAAGTCTTTCATATCAAACTTGCTAGTTAGCATACGCTTAGTAGCATTTATATTGGCAATGTCATTACTCATTATGAGCATATCATCCACATATAAGCAAACAATGACTATGTGATTTGGAACATTTTTAATGTACACACATTTATCACATTCATTTATCTTAAACCCATTTGTCAACATTGTTTGGTCAAATTTAGCATGCCATTGTTTGGGTGCTTGTTTTAATCCGTAAAGGGACTTAACAAGTCTACAGACCTTCTTTTCTTTACTTGGAACCACAAACCCTTCTGGTTGTTCCATGTAGATTTCTTCATCCAACTCTCCATTTAAGAAAGCCGTCTTAACATCCATTTGATGAATTTCAAGACCATAAACTGCAGCTAACGCTACTAACGTTCGTATGGACGTAATTCTTGTAACTGGAGAGTATGTATCAAAATAATCAAGACCTTCTCGTTGTCTATACCCTTTGACCGCATTTCTTGCCTTATATTTGTCAATATTGCCATCATCTTTAATTTTCCTCTTAAAGATCCATTTAGAACCCAACGGTTTGTTTCCGGGAGGAAGATCAACCAATTCCCATGTATGGTTGTTCAATATAGATTCTATTTCACTATTGACTGCCTCTTTCCATAACAATGATTCCGAAGAAGACATAGCTTCTTTAAATGTTTGAGGCTTATTTTCCAATAAGAAAGTCACAAAATCTGGTCCAAATGAAGTAGACGTTCTTTGACGTTTACTACGCCTTGGATCTTCCTGGTTAAGTGTACTTTCTTTTGCTTCTTCACGAGGTCATTTAGATCCTTCACTAATCGACTCACATTCCTTTTTGTACGGATATATATTTTCAAAGAACTCAGCATTATCTGATTCTATAACCGTATTATTATGAATATCAGGATTTTCTGATTTATGAACCAGAAATCGATATGCTTTACTATTAGTCGCATATCCTATGAAAACACAATCAATGGTTTTCGGTCCTATTTTTACCCTTTTGGGTTTAGGAACTTGCACTTTTGCCAAACACCCCCACACTTTAAAATAATTCAAGTTGGGCTTCCTTCCTTTCCATTTTTCATATGGAATGGATTGTGTTTTGCTATGGGGTAGTCGATTTAGTATTCGGCTAGCCGTAAGTACGGCTTCCCCCCACAAGTTCTGTGACAAACCAGAACTTATCAATAATGTGTTCATCATCTCCTTTAATGAACGATTCTTTCTTTCTGCAATCCCATTGGATTGGGGCGTGTAAGGGCCGTTGTTTGATGAATAATTCCATATTCTAAACATATTTGTTCAAAAGGAGATTCATATTCACCACCCCTATCACTTCTTATCATTTTGATTTTCTTGTTAAGTTGTGTTTCAACTTCATTTTTGTATTGCTTGAATGCGTCTATTGCTTCATCTTTACTATTAAGTAAGTAAACATAGCAATATCGAGTACTATCGTCAATAAAAGTTATGAAATACTTCTTTCCACCACGAGATGGTATTGACTTCATGTCACAAATATCTGTATGAATTAAGTCTAAAGGATTTGATTTCCTTTCAACGGACTTATAAGGATGTTTAACATACTTAGATTCCACACATACTTGACATTTTGATTTGTCACATTCAAATTTAGGCAATACTTCCAAATTAATCATTTTCCGTAAGGTTTTATAATTGACATGACCCAAACGTATATGCCATAATTCATTTGACTCAAGTAAGTAAGACGAAGCTGAAATTTTATTATTATTCTCAACGACCATTACATTTAGCTTGAAAAGGCCCTCAGTGAGGTAACCTTTTCCTACAAACATTTCGTTCTTACTTATTACAACCTTATTGGAAACAAAAACACATTTAAAACCATTCTTAACAAGAAGTCAAGTAGAGACTAAATTTTTCCTAATCTCGGGAACATGAAGGACGTTGTTCAAAGTCACCACTTTGCCTGAAGTCATTTTGAGAAATATCTTCCCACATCCTTCAATATTGGCCTTAGAAGCATTTCCCATAGAAATCGTCTCGTCAGGTCCAATAGGAGCATAAGTAGCAAACGCTTCTCTAACTTCACAAACATGGCGAGTGGCTCCAGAATCAATCCACCACTCTCTAGGATTGCCTACCAAGTTGCATTCGGAAAGCATGGCACATAAGTCATCAACATCATCATGCTTTTCAACCATGTTTGCTTGACCCTTCTTCTTGCCTTTCTTTGGAGCACGACACTCCGTAGATTTGTGTCCGGGTTTTCCACAATTGTAGCAGTTTCCACTGAACCGCTTCTTGCTTGGGTTGTATTTTGGTCCAGAAGCCTTCTTCCTCTTCTTGTTCTCTTCAACAATATTTGCTCCCATTATTGTTGAGTTTCCACGACCTCTCTTTTCAGCAGCTTTATTGTCCTCTTCGATTCTCAACCGAACAATGAGATCTTCAAGGGACATCTCCTTGCGTTTGTGTTTCAAGTAGTTTTTGAAGTCCTTCCACAAAGGAGGCAACTTCTCAATCATTGCTGCTACTTGGAATGCTTCATTGATAACAAGACCTTCAATGAAATTTTCATTAGTAAAAATACTAAGGTTACTACTTTCAACATCAATATTAATTTGATTTATACCTTCAGCAAGGAGATCATGAATAATCACTTGCAATTCCTGGACTTGGGTAATAACAGACTTGCTATCTACCATTTTGTAGTCCAAAAACTTTGCAGCAACAAACTTTTTCAACCCGGCATCTTCAGTTTTGTATTTCTTTTCAAGCGCAGTCCACAGTTCCTTTGACGTTTCTACGCCACCGTAGACGTTATACAAAGAATCTTCCAACCCGCTTAGAATATAATTCTTGCATAAAAAATCTGAATGCTTCCACGCCTCAACGACGAGAAAGCGTTCAGTTTCTGGAGTTTCGTCGGACAACACAGGAACATCTTCCCTGATGAACTTCTGGAGACTTAGAGTAGTCAAATAGAAGAACATCTTTTGTTGCCAGCTCTTGAAATCAATCCCGAAAAATTTTCCGGGTTTCTCCGCCGGTGCCAATGCTGCCGGAGTCGTTCGACTTGTTGAGGCATTAGCAGTCACCATTGGAACAGCCTGGTTCTCATTCTCGTTAGTCATTTTCTGGAGAAAAAAATGACACAAACAAACGTTTAATAAACGTTTAAAACTGGAGTTAAAAAAAATCACATAGATTTTAATCTCCAACAAACCGCCACGAAGGCTTTACTCTCCAAAACGGAAGTACACAAAACCACAAAGGTTTTAATTTCCAGAATAATAAGGATAACACAAATATAGAAATAAAAATTATTAAATTCCTTAAGCTTGTTGACTTTACTTGGTTGTTATCCTATATTTTTTAAATAACAATTCTGGACAATAAAAAATGTTAGCATATAAAATGTAAATATAAATAAACCAATAATTAATTCGAGCCCACTGAATTTACAGTGTTTCCTTAAGGAATTTAATCCCCTCCCAGTACCCAAGGTTATGGATTATTTCCTCCGAGGATAGAACGAATTACACACTGGTGTAGCGGTACTTCAAACCCCAGTGTTTCAGCGAACACAAAGTTCGGCAGCAACGGATGCTTTGTTTGTGGTTAAAACAATGCAGAATAAAGAAGGACAACTCAGAAGTCGAATGAAAATTCTGAGAGGAAGGAATGCAATGTAGTAGCCAATGTTGAATTCTTACCAAAGAGATTGAAATTCGTTTTTTTAGTGTATATAGTGTATATATCGAGTGTATACAGTGAATATATCTAGTGTATACATAATGTATATCGAGTGTATACAGAGAGTATCTCAAGTGTTTTGTTTTTATCTATCTCGTTCTCTCCAACTTCTGCTCTATTTATAGCAGTTGTTTAAGATAAATCCACCCCTTTCATGATGTAACAATCACTAGGCTATCATGGAGGAGGCACTTACATGGTGGAATGTACATTTACTTGGTGGGAGAGACACTTGTTGCTTGTTGGTGCAATACACTCTCATTTCCCATTCACTTGGTGCAATACACTCTCATTTCCCATTCACTCTTAAAATAAAACTCAACATATATATTGTCGCATCATCCAATGGTTTTCTTCTTTTCGTTAATAACCCGCAGGTTTATTATGTTTATAATCCTGTCACAAGACAGCGTTTGGCTCTTCCTAAAACTAAAATCCGGATGAAGGACGCAGCTGTTGGTTTTTTGTGTAAGGTAGATGACCCTGCTAATAAAGATGTCGCCTCCTTTGCTATAGTTCCCTATGCATTGCCTTCTGTTCGTTTGGGGTATAAATTTCACTATATAACAATTGAACGTTTCTCTTCTGAGGCTAATACGTAGACGGCCAATGATATAAATCTTGATGTACCTCTTACATTCTGCCCATCTTGGGATATAAAAACATCATCAGCTGGTGTCATAGATGGAGTATTCTGTTGGTTTGATCAACGACCACAGATCACTGTTTACGATAGTACTGTCCATATGTGTCTCTGGGCTTTGGCATTGCCTGAATCTGAAGAGATTGTGGCCGGTCGTGACAGTTCATGTTTTCTAGGAATATCAGGTGGGGAATTGTATATATTTGGTATTGAATGATAGGTTTGGGTCACCCATTACTGTATGGTAACTCGAGAGTACTATCCGTAGTCGAGATGCAGTATGGGGTAGGAAGTATATTGTCGCCACTAACGTTGTAAAATGTCCACAGGCTTTTGGACTTGCTAGCTTACATGTTATTGAGAAGCGAAACATCCTGTTATTCATCCTGTTGTTCCGCACATCTTTTATTTTGTTGTAAGAGGTAAAGTTTCGTGTGACTTGGGAGACGAATATTGACAAGAAGTGGAGGTAAGCAACCTCCACTTCCAACCAAAAGGTTGTGCGTTTGAGTCTCCCATAAGCAAGGTGGAAAGTTTTTGGAGGGAATTCCGAGGGTCTATTTGGAAACGAATATTGCAGAACTTGTGTATGATTTTGGAGAACCTTGCTGGAAAACACAATGCTACACATTATTTTCTTACGAGTGGGATCAATGGCCACGTCTTCTGTAGACTGTCAACAAATGTTAGAAGTATGATCATCGTCAGTGACAACCTTGCCAGTAGCCAAATAGAGCAGGCCTAATAGAAGGAAAGCTGTTGCAAATAGTCTCCAAAGAAATAAATGTTTTTTTTTATATTATTTTTTCTTAGTTTTTATTTAATGAACGGCATAGTAGATTAAAAGAGGTGATATAGATACAATAATTGATGGAATTGCAGTCTTGATGATTCAATAAAGCTATGAAATTTTCAACAGCTTTCCACCTTTGGACTCAGTCGCTTAAAAGCTTCCTAGGCGTGGCTTATTCAAAATCAAAACCAATAGACTATTGGCATTGAAGACAGGTCGGCCCAACGATTTTTGTAACCTAAAGCTAAACTTTACTAGGGGTTTAACTTTTTAAATTTTTTGTATTTACTTATTTGAAGTCTATTTTTTTAGCTTTTCTTAGATACAAAGTTATTAATAATTTTCTTATAATCAATAACTCCTAATAGGTATTTCTCAATTGACACTATAGTTAATCCATTTAATCTTTCTTGTGGCATTATTGTTCTTAGGTAAAATTTTATCAATTTTAATTTTGAAAACTTCTTTCCCCCGAAGCAACGGTAACATCATTCCATAAACAATTTAGGCATTTGAAAAAGAATTAAATCTCCTTATTTGGTTAAGTGTATCAATTAAACTATTATCTACTAATTGTACTAATTTTCTTAATACTTTTAATTCAAAAAATAAATCCAAACCATTAATATCGAATTGATTATTATGCTTTCAGTGACATTCCGGATTAAGACAATATTTTTTTCAAAAATTCCAACATCTAGTGATCTTAGTTTTACTGCCAAGTAGAAAACCAAAAATATTTTCATATGCTTCGAATTGTTCAAACCTATTTTGAGAGAAAAAAAATAGTCTTGTCTATTATGTATAAAAGTAATCAACTCTAAAGGACTTTTCGAAAGATTTTGAGATTTCATTATCAACATTCACATCAAATTGTTACTTCCTACATATCACACGTTTCTTACGATATTCGAGTTCGATATTCATTTGAAATATAATTTTTTTGGTAGAAATCATAACAGTTGCAAATTCTCTTCTCTATATTTGTTAAAGAAAGACTCAAACTTTTTCACTTTACATAATTCTTTTTAAACGTATACATAGTCTATTAAGTGTAATAGGCCTCCACAAATATGGGGCCTAAAACAGTTCTTTTACTTGCTTTCAGCCATTGCTTGGCCTGTGAATTTGCTGATCCAAATGGAAGGTACTTGTAGTTATTTCTAAAAAATAGTCTAATTTGTAAAGTTACTCACCAAGAAGCTCTTAGGTAAGGCGTCAAATGGGCGGGTCGGATTGATTTTGGTGGGTTAAAATGGGCTAAATTAGTAGCAAGAATTCCCAAATAGTCGCTTATCTAATTTCTTTAAATTAAAAAAATAATCGACAGATGTAATATATGTAAAATTTATGTATAATATGTGTATAACTATGTATAATCAATGTATACCAGCTAGAAAAAATAAACAGTAAATTGACGGGTCAATTACTCACCCAAAAGTTACTTGGACTGAAATGGATGGGTCAAATGGGCTAATATTTAGATCATAATCCAACTCGCCGAGTGTTTATCAAACTTTAATTAATGTGTGTTGTTTTCTTATGAATTATTTAATTATCAAATAAGACTTTTTTTTCTTTTGTTATCGTCATATACAACATATCAAACAAAAAAATTATTTTAAAAATATTTTAACAAAATTGGTCATGGATCATAAGTCAATTTTGGCTAAAAATCAGTCCAACTTTAAATGGACTAGGTGAAGATGAGTTGAGTTTAATACTAGGTGGGTTGAAAGAATTAAATTAGTTTGAGCTTAAATTGTCGCCCCTTCTCTCACGCTTGAATATATATAGGGACTTTCGACACACTACAGGGTTCAATTATCGTGTTTGTACGTATCAGTCCTAATGATAAAACCTCTTGCAGAAACACAGCTAGCTGAAGTTAAGAAGAAGGAAATCAAAATCAGTTCCAAGAACGTGATCATGTCGATTCTACTCGCTGAGAGGATAATTTCTTCAAAGCTTGTCAATTAATCTGATAAACTTCATTCTAATAAATCTTAACTCTACTTAACTCTTTTTACAACTAAAAGGAGAAAAAGGGACGCTGCCAATAATTTTTTTATGCTTGGAACACTCAAAATCTGTTTTTTTTTTTTTTTCCTTCTGTACTTGTTATGATTAATACATAAGCCTTCTAATACCTGTAAATCTTGAAATATGGAGAAGAGAACTTCAACTATAATAGTCACTGTTAACATATGCAGCAATAGATGAATTACAACCAATATGGCCATCACTCCCAATACAGGCAGGCAGTGGCAGATGCAGTGTATAAACTATGGGTTCAACTGAATCTATAACTTTCGACGCGGATTATACTTTCGACGCGGATTAAATATTTATATATAAAAATTTATTAAAATTACAAAAATAATAGATATGAACCTATAAATTTAAAAATACAATGAATTCAATATTAAAAGCCTTAAAATTGAACCCATAAAATTTAAATCCTGAATTTGCATATGCTTGACAACCCCAAGCAACTAAAGCACTTGCTTTACTTTAGACCTCAAGAAGTTTGAGGCCCCAAAAATTATTACTATTATTACTCTATATATTTATATATAATTTACAGTAGTATTTATTACCATTGATAAACTTAGTTCTTTATTTTAATATTAATGCTACTAATTTTTTCTCTCATTAATTAATTCTTTTTAGAGCCCGGAACCGAAATAATGTTACAAAATACAAAAAATACCAAAATAAACCAAAGAAAAAAAAATACACAATTACCTATTTCGCAGTATAAAACTGCGAATTGCACTAACGGCCGTTAGTGCAATTCGCGCAGTTTTATACTGCGAAATAGGATTTTTTATTTTTTTTTTAAAAAATGGCCGTGTTTTCAAAAGTGGCCTATTTCGCAGTATTGTACTGCGAAATAGGCTATTTCGTAGTACAATACTGCGAAATAGGCTGCAAATGGGCCCACTTTTTAATTAAAAATCATAATTCGTAGTTTTGTAGTGCGAATTTGATTCTCAAAATTTTCTTATTTATAGACGACTGAACTTCATCAAAACTATATCAACACAAATTCGGTTTTTCTCTCTTCTCCTTATCAATCCATTTTTTATAATGTCTCGAGTTGCCAAAATGAGGGTTTCATTGTATTGGGGGGTGAGGTTATTGTGGATAATAACTCAGTGAGGTATAGCTCTCCTCCACAGTGTCATGTTAAATTGCCGCTTAATATGCAATACAATACTTTGGTATCGTTGTTACGTAAAAAAATGAGTGAGCGGAGGCGTTCGGTTAGCATTAAAGTAACCGGAAGATTTCCTTATTCAATGACTCCGCATGGGTTTGCTTATTATTCGGAGTTTAACATTGACGATGATGAAAGTCTTAGAGATTTTTTGCGGGTTCCGGACGAATATAGAGAATACATTGTAATAAAATTATTAGAAATGTATGTGAAGGTTGAAGACCTTAGTAGTAATGAGGGAGTGCGTATAAGTGATAATCCACATTCATCGGATGGTTATTTTGGAGGAGCATTAGGCGGACAGGTTGGAGATGGAAGAGGTTCTCTTGATTTGAATTTGTCACCACAGGCGAATGAGGAGCTAGAAAATAATGTTACTACTTCGTATAATGAAGAAGACGACCGGTAAACTTAAATTTAGTGAAATCTTTTTCTTTATGTTTTATTTGGATTTGTATTTATAGTTGTAATTTTCATAGGGTGTATCGTCCGGAATTGAATTTGACAAATTATGACCACGTCCCTAGTTGGAATTTGCAAAAATCTGCAGTATTGGAGCACGGTGGTCCCTCTGGTAGTTATCAGCAACCTCAAGAAAGCCAGCATGAGACTTCAAGACAATACGAGTTGTAAGTATAGTGATGTAGTGATATGTACATTTAAATTTCAAGAAAATACTATTAGGATACTTAAATTTTTGTTGGTTATATGCAGTGAAAACGAGCTTCTAGAAGCTCCTGGACTAACAAAGTTGCCCGTACACGATGTTTTTACTCGTGACTTAGCAGATGCGCAGAGTCAGGAGGATGATAGTGATTACGATAACAATGCGGATGAGTCTGGTGATGAGACACCCTTCCGTGAGGAGGGTAATGATGTGGAGGATGACGATGAGGAGGAGGAAGTGAATGTGGAGCCTGATTTGACTAGGGAGCATGTTCCTCCTCCCCCCCCGGTCTGTCGAAGAGTGTATGAATCCCACGTGCCTTTTCATGAGAGAAATATTCCATACCTGGATAATTTGCCTGCCATGCCTAATGTTGATGCATTGACAAGGGATTATGATGAATTACGATCGAAGATGTGGGATGAATGTAGACCAGGTGTTGTTACAAAAGGCATGTATTTCCCTGACAAAGCGCGCCTAGTTAGGGCTGTAAAAATCTATACCATAAGGGAGTCTCGTGAGATGACGATAAATGAGTCAACTAGGGATAAATACAAGGCTGTATGTCGCCGGTGGTTCTTGGGCTGTCATTGGATGCTTCGTGCTACAAAGAAAAAATCTGGTTTGTGGAAAATTGGTAAATTTATTAGCGATCATAGATGTGAAATGGACACATTCAACGAGAACCACTTCAACCTGTCTGAGATGAAGACTGCATAAAAACAGATGTAATGAATTTATTGGAAGTGTCTATTAGATTTAAGATTAAAGAGTGTATTACAACTGTCCACAAGGAGTATGGTTGTACTATAAGTAAAAGAAAGGCATATCTCGGTCGCAAACGTGCCTTTGAACTAATTTATGGCGACTGGGATAAGTCCTTTTTCAAATCTGCCCAGGTACATGGCTGCACTGCAACAATTTAACCCCGGTACTATTGTTGAATGGAGGCGCGAGCGAAGTCCGGGCAGACCGGAATTTATATTCAACTATCTATTTTGGTCATTTAAACCAGCAATAGATGGTTTTGTGCATTGTCGTCTTGTAATTTCCATAGACGGTACTCATGTCTATGGAAAGTATGATATTAAGCTTTTGATTGCAGTTGCTATAGATGCCAATGGCCAAATATTTCCACTTGCTTTTGCCATTTGTGCGAACGAAAGTGAAGAGACGTGGACGCAATTCTTGAACCACTTGAAGCAACACGTTGTGAAACAGCGTTCAGGTATTTGTCTAATTTCCGATCGGCATGGTGGTATTTTAAGTTCTGTACGTCACTTGCCTGAATGGCAGGCACCGCATGCATACCACCGTTACCGTGTGAGGCACCTAAAGGCCAATTTTCAAAAGAGATTTCCTGACAAGGCGTTGCATGACTTAATGTGGATGGCTGCAACTGAGCACCAGCTATGTAAATTCAATAGGTGCATGGAAGCAATCCGGCAGTTGGAACCACGAGCCTATAGTTGGTTGATGCAACATGACACTCAAATGTGGACATTGCATGCTGATGGTGGCATACGATGGGGAGCCCTCACCACGAATGTGTCGGAGTCATTTAATGGCTTGTTGAAATCTGCCCGTGGACTGCCTGTCACTGCCATGGTCCGCATGACTTTCAAACAGAGTGCAGACAGATTTGTTGAAAGGCATGCAACTGCATCGTCATTGTTGGATAGAGGTGTTGAATTTATGCCAAAACCCATGGAAAGATTCGAAAAGTACAGGAAGCGAGCACAGTGGCATTCTTATCTTCAAGTACGACAATGAACAAGGTGTTTTCGAAGTTAAGACAAGTAATCGTGCACACCGTGGGAATAATGTACACACGGTGAATGAAAGTAGAAGGTTATGTTCGTGTGGGAAATGGACCATCTACCACATGCCGTGCCCACATGCATTGAAGTGCTTTCAACAAGTTGGCTATGGGGCAACAAACTACATTGATAGGCACTACAGTGTTGCAGCATACGTAGACACGTATAGTGGGAAGTTGCATCCTTTAGGTGCTGAGCATTATTGGCCGACGGAACCTTTTAAGTTGGTATGTAACAAGGAGTACTTGCGCAAGTTGAGAGTACAAAAGAGAACACGTATACCAAACCAAATGGATGTTGGTGAGTCTGTTTATGCACGTAAATGTAGCATATGCTCCCAAACTGGACATGACCGCCGTAAATGTCCTTCAGGTGCAAGTTCGTCCAATGTACCCAACTATCAACCATAACATTAGTTCCTTGTTTTTGTATTATTAGTTGTAATATATGTATGTAGTACCTTTTGTGCATTTGAAATAAAATTATTCTTCAAATTACGTATGTTGTTGTAATTTTCTTAATGTGATGTTGTGCACTTTTAAATAGTGTATAATAATACGAAAAGTGAAGTTATGAAAAGCATGTGAATAGTCATATCTATGTCATTTCGTCCATGTAATTCGTAGATCAATACTACAAATATAAATTTGTCCTTTTATTTGAAAAAACCTTAAAATTATGTGATTTTTAGTGTCCTAGTAATTCGTAGTTCAATACTACGAAATGTAATTCGTAGTTCAATACTACGAAATGTAATTCGTAGTTCAATACTACGAAATGTAATTCGTAGTTCAATACTACGAAATGTAATTCGTAGTTCAATACTACGAAATGTAAAGTTGTCACTTCTTACGAAAAAGCTGCATTTTTTTGTAATTCGTACTTTACAAAAAGTTGTCACTTCTTACGAAAAAGCTGCATTTTTTGTAATTCGTAGTTTAATACTATGAAATGCAAATCGTAGTATTATATAACGATTTATGTCGGCGGTGGCGGGATGCGCTGAGCTCGCTCCTCCCAATGGACTACCTGGTCACGCAGCCACGCTGCGTAATCCCGGCTCGTGTTGTGACGGTCGTCACGCTGATAATGAGTAGGGTCCCAGGAGGGATCACTCGGTACCGGCTGATGACGACCAAACTGACGAAGCACACGCTCCGTCGCATGATACTCAACAAATTCCCAGAATATCAATGGGACGGAGCTGCTCCATATGAGCCGGTCTGCCGAGCAAATAGCAGGTAGGTGCGCAAGTAGCTCATCAGTGTACGACATCCAGATGAACTACAACAAATAACAATAAATTAGTATGGAAGGTACAACTACATTTAAAACAACCAACTTTATGTAAATGTTTACCTGTCCAGTATGCAACATATCCAACAGGTCCCTAATAAGGGGGAGATTGTGGTGCACATCTACTTCTCGGTAATTCCCCCGCCGGAGAATCCATCTCACAGCTAGCGGGAGGGGCGGATAGTCCTGTGCCGGCAGAGGTGGCTGTAGTGGCATGATACGCTGCCACGCCCAAACCTAACAAAAAATATTGATGTAAATTATCAGTCATTTTAAAATATATAATTTGTGCTTAATTAATTTTGAAAGTATTTTTTACCTGCAGTAGTGGCAAAAAACCACCAATATCAATAGCTGCACCGATGCTAGCCCGGCACATGCTCCTGTAGAGATACGCCAGAACAGCAGCTGCCCAACTGTACTGATGCACCTGCTCCATATCCTCCGGAGGCTGGAGAAACCGCATCGATATCTTGTTCCCCGACGTGTTGGGAAACAAGACACACCCAAATAGCATGAGTAATGCCATCCGAGTGAAACGGATAATCCACAACTCCTCTGTCTCCTGTGTGAACCGTGGATGCAACTCCGCCATGAACGCTCTAATGACGGATATCTGGAGACCACAACCACCAACGTTGCCCTCCGGGTGCAAACCTGTCATCCGTGCCATCGCATCCGCCAGCTGTGCGCGGGTCATGCGTCTCCACTCCTGGGGCACTGTCAATGCGCGGCCCTCAATGCGCAATCCATACAACACCTGCACATCCTGGAGAGTGATCGTAGCCTCTCCAGTAGGCAGGTGAAATGTATGCGTCTCTGGTCGCCACCGCTCTATCAACGCTGTGATGAGCGACCAGTCAAGCTGCATCCGTCCCAGCTCAAATATGCTGTATAAGCCGGTCTGCTGTAGAAGGTCTACTACTCGTGGATGAAATGGATGTTGCGCCAAAAACTCCCACAGATCGTCCGGCCTCCTGGGGCGTATAGTCTAAAGAGCTAGATGGCCGTGCCAAATAGACTCAGATCTATGGTCACCCTGCAGTACTAATAATCCTGCTGCCAAAGGTCCAGGGTGTGCAGGTTGACGAGATGCCATGTCGTGTACTATAAATAAGAAAAATTAATTATTACATAGAAAAATTTTATATTTTCATAATTTTGTTAACTTAATTAATTAAATTACATATAATTTAATATAACGGTTGTTTAAAGGTTCCAGGCTTGATTTTTGAGGCCCGGGACCACATAATAATGATTAATTATTATAAATCTCAATTTTAATATTTTCATAATTTTGTTAACTTAATTAATTAAATTACGTATAACTTAATATAACGGTTTTTTAAAGGTTCCAGGCTTGATTTTTGAGGCCCGGGACCACATAATAATGATTAATTATTCTAAATCTCAATTTTAATATTTTCATAATTTTGTTAACTTAATTAATTAAATTACGTATAATTTAATATAACGGTTTTTTAAAGGTTCCAGGCTTGATTTTTGAGGCCCGGGACCACATAATAATGATTAATTATTATAAATCTCAATTTTAATATTTTCATAATTTTGTTAACTTAATTAATTAAATTACGTATAATTTAATATAACGGTTTTTTAAAGGTTCCAGGCTTGATTTTTGAGGCCCGGGACCACATAATAATGATTAATTATTCTAAATCTCAATTTTAATATTTTCATAATTTTGTTAACTTAATTAATTAAATTACGTATAATTTAATATAACGGTTTTTTAAAGGTTCCGGGCTTGATTTTTGAGGCCGGGACCACATATTAATGATTAATTATTATAAATCTCAATTTTAATATTTTCATAATTTTGTTAACTTAATTAATTAAATTACGTATAATTTAATATAACGGTTGTTTAAAGGTTCCAGGCTTGATTTTTGAGGCCCGGGACCACATATTAATGATTAATTATTATAAATCTCAATTTTAATATTTTCATAATTTTGTTAACTTAATTAATTAAATTACGTATAATTTCATATAACGGTTGTTTAAAGGTTCCGGGCTTGATTTTTGAGGCCCGGGACCACATATTAATGATTAATTATTATAAATCTCAATTTTAATATTTTCATAATTTTGTTAACTTAATTAATTAAATTACGTATAATTTAATATAACGGTTGTTTAAAGGTTCCAGGCTTGATTTTTGAGGCCCGGGACCACATAATAATGATTAATTATTCTAAATCTCAATTTTAATATTTTCATACTAAAAGACTACGCTAAAATTAAATAAGGCTCTACGCTACAAGGCTCTACGCTAACAGGCTCTACGCTAACAGGCTCTATGCTAACAGGCTCTACGCTAACATGATATACAATAACATATTAATGTAATACTAAAACAATAAATATACCAACATTAACATATTTTCTAATAAATTATAAAATAAAATTTATTCAAATACCTCAAATTAAAGTTGTAAAACTGAAATTTTGTTACCGAATTCGTGTCCAACAGTATCTTCGGGTGGGCCCCACTTATATTGCACTTGAAGGGGACGGGTGGGACTTCGAAATCAAAATTTTGGCAAAAATTTGAAGGGAATTTGAGGGGGGGCCGAGGAGACTTTGAAAAAATTTGAAGTTTGAGAGTGGAGGAGAGGAAGGAAGGGGCGGGCGGATATAGCAAGAGTAGGCATTTCGCAGTTTTATACTGCGAAATGCAATTCGCAGTACAAAAAAAAAAAATTTTTTATTCATTAACTGTAACGGCCTATTTTTCTAAAAAAAAAAAAATTTTTAATACATTTCGCAGTATAAAACTGCGAAATGTACAAACGGACGTTTGTACATTTCGCAGTTTTATACTGCGAAATGGGTAATTATGTATTTTTTTTTTTTGGTTTATTTTGGTATTTTTTGTGTTTTTGAACATTATTTCGGTTCTGGACCCATTCTTTTTACGTTCACTTTTACTTGTCCACTATATTAAAAATACATTTTACTTTTAATTGCCAATTTTAGCAAATCAAGAAAAAAACAATTTTTTTCTTGTTTTATCATTATCATTAACTACTTATTATCAACATTATTTCTCGAAGACTTTTTCAAAAGCTATCATTATTACAGGTGAAATTTAAAATACCTATTTCATTTATTTTTATTTTTTAAAGGGGGTGTACAGTCAAAACTGAATAACCTGGTAGTTATGTTTTTGCCAGTCTAATTCTTCTGATGCCTATTTACTTAATTCTTCTTCTCTATTCAACTAATTGATCAACTCTATTTAATATTTCAGCCGATCATTTATTTTTCCTTACAAAAATCAAATGCTTCATAGGTTTTCTCGTCAGGAGGTAATTAACCACGCAAGTAAGCAACAAGCAAAGTTTACAACTTCCAATTCATTCAACTTCTGTTCTTCACAAAATCAAATTATTATTATTTTTCATTCCTCACACTCATCTGCCAACAAGGGATGGTGATTATTTCTCAGATTTTCTCACATATTTTCATTTGATATGAATTTTATTATTAAATTAAATAAATACAAGGCCTGTTATTCAGGTGGCTTCCTTGTTTTAAGTTAGGAGAATCAAAATGCTTCCGCAAGGCCTGACGCTAATTCGCTACAAGATGACGATAACAACGACATATACAATAGTAGTATTAAATTGGGAAATCTGTCTGTAATAAATCTCCTCGGAATAAGTGGGGCCCGCTTCAAAAATCAGTCAATGCCGCCAGGAACTTGGGGCATACGCTTTGACTTTCACCGGCTGCTCCCTGTCCAGGTTATGACCTTAGCTTCATTTTCTTGTTTTTTTATTGTTTATGTTCAAACCCAATTTCTTTTTCTATTCAATAATATAACACCATCATGTTATGAGATTAAATCTTATCAGTCAGTCAGTTCTACACTCCTACTTACAGTACTAATTTCTTTCAACCTACTACTTATAATTAATTTTTTTTCCCTACCATGGCAATTTGGTAAGATTTATGAGAAACAATTACTTATATCAATGGTGGTATAAGAAAAACATTGACAAGACAATGGCACAATTAATAACAGATTCCACTTGTTTGACTCAAAAGACTATAGGTTGCCTTAGAGGTTAGAGACAATCAATGAATAGATGAAGGGTAAATCGAAATCAATGGTAATATATATATATATATATTCGATCGATCGTTGGATTTGTGTATATGTTTCTCTTATGAAAAGATGATAAAGTTTAATCAAGTGCAAGAACAAGTAAGCAATAAAGTGATAACAGTAGAGAGAAAAATGGTAGAGAGAGAGTTGTATTATTAATGATCAATAATACTTGTGTTACAAATGAGGGGGGCCCTCCTTTATATAGAGGGTCGATCCCCTCGCCAGCATATTACATCGCCCTAAGGCTATTATTATTACAACGGAAACACATGGGAGGGGGAGTCGGGGACGTCCACTCGGACTGGCTCATTGACTCGCTGCTACGGACGGGGATGCATCCTTTTCACCGTGCGGACATGAGGGAGGACGTCTCCCAATGTTAGCGGCCTCGTAAGGAGGTGGGCCCGACCTGTACTGCACCCGAGTTGACCGTACATATATACGTACTCGCCTCATCTTACGTCTGATTTGCCCCCATACAAATAGTCCCTCCGCCTATTGGAGATGTGCTCGAAGTGCATCTGTAATGGGTGGATAAAGTCGACCCGTATTGGGTCCTCATACATGCATACACGTGGCGCGTTCTTCTGAAACGCCGTATGTTGACGGCGTGCGTAATAAGTACTGTTGTTTTCAAGGCAGGTCATAAAGACGATTTGACATTTTGGTTTCCTGCCTCTTTTTCGGTGCAAAAACTCTTCGAATTTTGTGTAACGACTCATTATAAATAGAAAACAGTTTCAAGACTTTCCACTCTTTAGATTATCAGAAACTCTTTTGCTTCTTAACTTTCTCCTATAGAACCTATAACCCTTTTCTCTGTTCTTTTGTTCTTATTGTCCCATCCGTAGCACATACAAAGGAACTTCAAAAAATGACTAAGAGTAATCGCCGCCAGGGACCGGAAGAGGGTGATGCTGCCTTTGGAGCCTCCCGGCAGTCAAAGGGTGGCAAGAAGGTTCGGAAACCTCTTGTCCCTTTGTGTCTGGAAAACCTTCTCCCTCGTGAACTGTATGTTCGGAGGGATTTTTCAACGCCGGCGGAGACCCCTGAATGGGAGAGGTCCACCTATACCGGGTCTCTTTTACATGACCTCCGGGTATCTTGCCGGATCCCGGAGGTGGTAGTTATGCATACGGCCGCGAGGGACCTGGCCAATGTCCATAGGCCGGGGTTATGTGTCATTTATGAATATCCGTTCATAATGGGATGCGAACTCCCGATCTACCCCTTGGCGGAGGAACTGTGCCAGTTTTACAACGTTTGCCCTGCTCAGCTCACTTCGTGTACGTGGAAGATTTGCCGGATACTGACGATGTACGCCGAGAGAGCTGGCGTAGACGTCACCGTCCATCACATGTTGCAGTTGTTTAGACCTGGCTTTATGAGAGCGAAAATGTTGCAGCTGAAAAATCTAGGGGCGAAAGGCTTAGTCGTCGAGGCGGACGATAAGCCCAACCGCCAGCTTTGGCTGAAGTATTTCTATGTCCGTACCTCGGACCTGGTAACGGACACGACTGAGTTTCCAGAGGCGTGGAACGACAATCGTAAGTGTCGACCCTTATATTTAGTGTCTTTATGTCTGCTCGACTTTTCGTCGCTTTTAGATACTCACGGTTGCTATTTTCTATGGATGCAGTGAGGGCGCATACGCCTCAATCCGTGATAGACATAAGAGCCTGGGTAGAGCGGTTGATCCCCTATGAAGAGGAGTGTAGGATATGGGCCGCATTCACCCTCAAGTACGATCTTCCAGGTATGGCAGTTGTTTTGATTCGTCGATTTTTCCACTTATTTAGGTGCCATCGACGTTGTACCTGACGCTTTGTTAAATTGTGTTTGGCAGCTCGGAACGTGCCGCGGAGACAGAGACGTCGTGCTGCCAGTTCCCCACCGTCGGATTCTGAGCTTGTATTCGTCAGGAGGGAGGGTCCCCCTGAGGTTGCTCAGCCTGAAGAGGACCGAGCGGACGTAGTAGTGTCCGGTGATGACGTTGCCGAGGCCGACCGTTCGGAACATGACAATATAATCTAGAAGTCCATCTTAGCTGACGTTCCCGGGCCTTCTTGCCCTGCGACCGAGCCGATTGTTGACCTGGCATATGGAGCGGAGCGGACGTTGCGCCTTCGTCCCCTATTGTTGAAGAGGGTGCTCCATCGGATGATGAGCCGTTGGAGCGGAAGAGGCGTAGGTTTCTCCTTGGAAAAGGAGTGGCCGTGGAACAAAGGGAGGTGGTTACTCGTCGCCCTGATTCGAGACCGGTTTTTATGGCTGATGCCATCCGGTCGGAGAGGGCCGCCTTGGTGGACGCTACTCCCTCACGCTTCGAGGATGAAAGCGCGCCGGATGTCGCCAGTGGAGCTGCAGACGAGGGGGAAACTGCTGCTGAGCCGGCCTCTGAATCTGCGGGCGTGTCGCGGCCGGAAGGTCCTGAGGCGGCCTCTAAACATGCGGACGTGCCGCAGCGGGAGCATGCCCGGGTGGATATGATGGTGACGGGTTCCAACCGCCGGATCATGATCCCCATAAGGTATAACTTGCTACTGAAGAGCGATCAGTCCGCAACGGACATGTCCTTGCTATGTGGGGCTGCCGAGGCGGAGTCTCTGAAGGCCGTGAGCGACAGAGACTTATCTCGTCGAGTTGCCGGTGCCACTCTACAGATATTACTCGGTCATTGTTTCATTTTGTTTTCCTTTGACTTCTAAGGTTTTTGACTTGTCTCCTTTCTTTCTTCCTTCTCTTTACGAACCCTTATCTTGGAGGTCAAGCGGAGCCGGAGGGATCGGAAGAAGATTGCTACCCTCTGGAAAGCATCGAAAAAGTACAAAGAGGTACGAGCAAAGCACAAGACGCTTGCGAACGTCTATACCCAAGACCCCGATTTCCGAGTCTTCCGCAAAAGCATGTAGGCGTTGGAGAAGTAGCTGCATAAGCAGACGGCCCAACTTGAAAAGGCGGATGCAGATCTGATGGCCGCTGTAACCCAGAATGCTGAATTGGAGAATCTACTCCAGCAGTAGGAGGGGGAACTGGACCTCGGTCGCGTGGCGATGATGGAGGCGGCCGAGCTACGTGCCAAGGTTGATGTCCTGTCGTCCGAGCTTCAGGCAGCCTCGATCAGGATGGCGGTCCCTCAGCAGGTGGAGGACGTTACCCCGGTTGGCGACACGTCCCACGAAGCTCAAGACATGCTCGTGTATGCCGAGGAAAGGCGGACCATGTTCGAGGAACTGCTAGCCGCTGGCAGAGCCACCGAAGTGGAGGTTGACGCTTAGCGGCGCCTGGTCAGGGTCGCTCGTGAAGCTTGTGGGTATGACCCCGACTCTCCAGGCCAGACATGCGGCTCCTTTGCATAGGCGGACCAGCTGGTCATCGGGTCCTAGATCGATAGGATCTTCTAGGACGAGGATGAGGATGGTGCAGCTGGCGCGGAGGGGGGCGACGGGGGTCTTGGTAATTAGATAGAATTTGTACATTTGTAATCAGTACTCCTTTGTAACCTTGTGACTATATTTAATAATATTTTTTTGCAATTTCTCAAGAATTGTTTATCCTTCCTTTGTGTTCCCTTTATTTTTATTTCTGTAGTGCTCGGGGCGTAGCCCTTTATTTATCGCGATTTTCTTCTTGCGTTTCTAAGGCCTTAGCCTTAAACGGAGGAGACCGTAGCCTCTCCTTTCGTTGTTAAGGCCATAGCCTTTTATTTTAAGCGGAGGAGACCGTAGTCTCTCCTTTCGTCGTTAAGGCCTTAGCCTTTTATTTTAAGCGGAGGAGACCGTAGTCTCTCTTTTCGCCGTTAAGGCCTTAGCCTTTTATTTTACGCGGAGGAGACCGTAGTCTCTCCTTTACTCGTTAAGGCCTTAGCCTTTTATTTTACGTGGAGGAGACCGTAGTCTCTCATTTTGTCGTTAAGGCATTAGCCTTTTATTTTAACTGGAGATGGTCGTAGCTTTTCATGCGTTGGAGATGGTCGTAGCCTTTCATACATTGGAGATGGTCATAGTCTTTCATACATTGGAGATGGTCGTAGCCTTTCATACGTTGGAGATGGCCGTATCCTTTCATACATTGTAAATGGTCGTAGCCTTTCATACATTGGAGATGGCCGTAGCCTTTCATACATTGGAGGTGGTCGTAGCCTTTCATACATTGGAGATGGCTGTAGCCTTTCATACATTGGAGATAGTCATGGTCTTTCATATATTGGAGATGGCCGTAGCCTTTCATACATTATGGTTGTAGCCCTAGTCCCTGTGATGCACCATTCGTGCCGATAGGTGGTACGCTTGGTGTATCAGAATAACCTCGTAAATGATTCTGGGCATCTCCTTCGTCGCCTCATTAAAAACCTCTCCGAGAAAACCCAATTGGGACACAACCAGGATGAGAGAAAAAGAGTACGGCTTGGGGGATGCCTTTTAGAAGTGGAAACGTTTGAGGTGTGAGATGTTCCAGTTGTTTTGGAGTATCTTTCCGTCCATGGTTTCTAACTTGAGGAGCCTTTGTCTGCCGCTGCGATGATTTTGTAGGGCCCGTCACAATTGGTGCCCAACTTCCCTTCGTTAGGGTCTTTGGATGCCAGTGTTTTGCCTTTAGCACATAGTCGCATGTCTTGAGTGGACGGATTTTCGTCCTTTTGTTGTAGTATCCCTCGATCTGCTGTTGTTGGGCCACTAGCCTGATGTGGGCCATTTCTCTTCTTTCTTCGGCTTCGTCCAAGTCTTGTAGTCGGCTCGCGTCGTTCTCCTCTCCGCTTGTGTGCGAGTATCTGAGGCTTGGTTTGCCGACTTCGACTGGTATGATGGTGTCGGTCCCGTAGACTAATGAGTAGGGAGTCTCTAGCAATTGGGGCCACAACCCCTTGGCGTCCTTGAGTTTTTTCTTCAGGATGTTTAGTATGGTCTTGTTGGATGATTCTTCTTGACCGTTAGCGGGTGGATGATATGGCGTTGAGAGTATTCTTTTGATGTGCCATTTATCGAAAAAGTCAGTTGTCTTTTGTCCTATGAACTATCGTCCGTTGTCACACGTTATCTCTTTGGGGATGCCGAAGCGACATATGATGTTTTTCCATATGAAAGCTATGACTTCTTGCTCACGGATCTGGGCGTAGGCACCTGCTTCTACCCATTTAGAAAAATAGTCAGTTAAAACTAATAAAAAGCGTACCTTTCCTCGTCCGATAGGTAGTGGCCCGACTATGTCCATTCCTCATTTGATGAAGGGCCATGGGGATGTGACCGAGTTGAGGGGCTCTCCTGGCTGATGTATCAGGGGGCGAACTTTTGACATTTTTCGCATTGTCGGATGTATTTTGCCGCGTCCTTTTTCATGGTATGCCAGTAGTATCTGGCCTGTATTAGACACCGTACAAGTGATCGATTTCCTGTATGGGTGCCGCAATGGCCCTCGTGGACCTCTTCTAGCACCGGCGTCCTCTAGTTGGGGCCTAGGCACTTAGCCAGAGGTCCTCCAAAAGTTCTTTTGTAGCTCATTATTCACCAAGCAGTACCTCGCGGCTTGTGTGCGAAGATTTCTTGCTTCTTTTTTGTTGTGTGGTAGGTTCCCATCCTGCAAATATGATACAAATTGATTGCGCCAGTCCCAAGTTAGGTGCAGGGAGAATACCTCGTTGTCGTCGATGGCGGAGTGCAGGAGGGTGATGGTGCTTTCTTTGTTTAGGTTGGTGGATGTTGCGGCCAATTTAGCCAACTCGTCTGCTTCAGTGCTGTGTACCCTACGAACTTGTTCGAAGCAGCACTCGTCGAATTGGGCCATCAGCTTACAGATCTCGACTCGATACTTTTGCAACCTCTGCTCCTTGATATGATAAGTCCCGGCAACTTGATTTACCACCAGTTGTGAGTCACAATGCATGATCAGTCGGCGGGCCCCGTACCTGGCGGCTAGTTTTAAACCTGCAATAATAGCTTCGTACTCCGCCTTGTTGTTAGTCATCTCGGGGCATCGTATGTACTAGCGAATGACTTCGCCCATAGGGACTTCGAGAACGAGTTACAGTCTCCATCCCGAAGCGTTCGCGGCCCCATCGGTGTGGAGTATCCAGGGGTCGATGTTAGCAGCCGTTTGCAGGGCCTTCTTCTCTACCTCAGGCAAGATTTTGGCACTGAAATCGGCTACGAAGTCAGCAAGGACTTGTGATTTGATGGCAATTCTAGTGATATATGTGATGTCGTGCTCGTTGAGCTCTATGGCCCATCTGGCAAGAAGGCTCGACAGTTCGGGCTTGTGTAGGATGCTTCTTAGAGGGAAAATGGTCACCACTCGGATGGGGTGGCATTGGAATAAGGTTCTCAACTTTTGGGAAGTCGTGACCAATGCCAACGCCAATTTCTCGAGGTATGGGTACCTAGTCTCGGCGTCCACTAGAGTTTTACAAATGTAATAGATAGGTGATTGTGTACCTTTTTCTTCGCGGACGAGCACTGCTGTGATGACCCGACCCATCATCATATAAGTTATCACCTTGTTATCCTCGTTAAATGCTTGTTAATGTTTCAATATATATGTTTGGCGAGTTTGAGTCAATTCAGATTGAGTTTGGTTGGAATTGGGACAAATAGTCTCTTAGAAGAAGGAATAGTTGAGAAAAGTCAGCTGGATGTTGACTTGTGAGTTAGAGAGCTCGAAATCGAATTTTGATGATTCGTTCAGCTCCGGGAGGTCATTTATGAACTAGGAGAGTGATCGGAAGTAAATTTGGAGGTCCGGTGTAGTTTTAGGCTTGAATTGGCTAAAGTTGAATTTTGGCGATATCCGATTGATAGGTGAGATTTTGATCCGGGAGTCGGAATGGAATTCCGACAGTTGCAGTAGCTCTGTTAGGTGATTTTGGATGTGCCTGCAAAATTTCAGGTCATTCGGAGGTCGTTTGGTCGGGTTTTTGGTCGAATGTCGATTTCGGAAGTTTGAATGAAAACTCAGGCTTGAATTGCTTGAATTCGATGTTATTCCATGTCAAAGTAGGTGTTTTTATCATTGGATCAAGTTCGTATGGTGTTATGGAGAATGTTTGTCACTTTCGTTGGGGTCCCGAAGGACCCGGGGTGGTTTCGGGAGGTTAAACGGGAGGATTTGGAGTTTGTGAGCTGCTGTCATGAACTGCAGCAGCATTTTCGCTCCTGCGGATTGGGGACCGCATGAGCGGGACAGCAAAAGCGAAATTTTCAATGTAGATGCGAAAGGGGGCTTGGCCAGGAGGTTCCGTAGAAACGGTTAATGCATCGCAGGAGCGGACTCGCTTTTGCGAGTCCGAGGTCGCAGAAGCGGAAGGCTGGCGTCTAGGGAGGATCGTAGGTGCGGAGGCGTGTTCGCAGGAGCGGTCTCGTAGGAGCGAGACCTGGGCTGTAGAAGCGGAACCGGGCGGCTTGGTGTGGTCTCGCAGAAGCGACCATTTGGTCGCAGAGGCGGCATCGCAGAGGCGGATTTTTGTCCGCAGAAGCGGAAATTGTGCCTGTGTTAAAAATAACAGAAGGGGTAGAAATTTCATAAGTTGCAAAACATTTGGGCTCGGTTTAGAGAGGAGAATTGGGCGATTTGGACGAGATATTACTGAGAGATTATCGGGTTATCATCGGAGGTGAGTTTTATGGTTCATTTACGCGTTTTTAACTTGAAACCCTCCTCTATTTCACTGAAATTGGATCAAATTGTGGGGAAATTTAGCCTAAGCCAGGGTTTTAGAAAAAAATGTCGATTTGAGTGGGCAATTGGGGTCCGATTTTGGAAAAATTTATATGCATAGACTCATATGGAGACGAGGGTTCCGGATATGTAACTTTTATAATTTTTCGAGAAGCGCACCAAAAGTCAGATTTTGACAACTTATTGGGTTTTGGTGCGATTGGTAGTTACTTCGAATGGGTTGTGTGGCATTGCATATATTGACGTATTCTCTATGATTTTGAGCAGATTTGGCATCCGAGGAGATCGACTTGCGAGGCAAGCGCAAGGCGGACTGAGGCTTCTACTGGTTCGAGGTGAGTGATAGTAGTAAATAATGTACTGAGGGTTTGAAACCCTATACTAGCACTTCACAGTGCTATCTTGAGATGAGATACGCGTCTCGTGATGGGCGTGGTGACATTGTGATTGGAGACTTGGACTTGGTCCTTCCCGGCTTATAGTAGACTGTGTTTTATGACTGTTGATGAGATTATAACTGTTTAAATGGGGCTAAAAGCCATGTTTGGGGCCTTGTGTCGATCTGTAGATCACTAGGGGACCTGTAGAGCTAGGTGACCCTTATATCGTGTTGGAACTTATACTCAGCCGTAAAACTACCCGAATAGCCTGTTAAGAGACAGTACTAGATGTGTACTGTGAGAGATAGATTACTTAGGATGGAAGCCCTCTGATTTAGCTAAGTGAGCCTGAAAGGCCGATCCTATACTAATTGAGACAGGGTCGAGGACCCGTTAGCAGTATACATATTGGATCGGACTGCACGCCGCAGCAGTATACATATTGGATCGGGCTGCACGCCGCAGCAGTATATATATTGGATCAGGCTGCACGCCGCAGCAGTATATATATATTGGATCGGGCTGCACGCCGCAACATTATACTTATTATTAGATCGGGTTGCTGCACGCTGCAACATTATACTTATTAGATACTTATGCCTTATGGACACATGTATATAGAGATGGATGTACACCGTTGTGGTACGAGAGGGGATTTAGTCAGTGTGGGACCTTAATGAGATAGATGTGGACTGGTGATCGGGGTAACTACTGTAGTGATGACTTACCTGTGGGGGGTTTGCCTTAGAATTGTTTAGTGATAGTACAGGAGTTCTTACTTTCAGTTATTGTTTATTATTATTACTCACTGAGTTGAAATATACTCACCCCACTCCCCTGCACTTTTTGTGCAGATTCACAGGTGCCCGAGGGCAATTGAGTTGTAGTTGCTGATCCTTATCCACTTTTATAGAGACTACGAGGTAGATGCCGGCGTCCGCAGAACCTGTTTTCTCCTTCTTTATCATTTGTTGCTTCCATCTTGTTTAGACTTGTTTGTACTAGGATGCTTATTCTGTAGAGGCTCAAACTCGTGACATCACGATATGGTTGGGACCGTATTTTGTATGCTTTTACTATTATGTTGCCATTTTGCTATGATCACTTGTTGTTGAGCTTAACTGGACTAATTAGAATTAATAATTGGCTGGTTTAAGAGATAATATGGTCGGGCTTGCCTAGCATTGTGTTGGGCGCCATCATGACCGGGGTCTGGGTCGTGACAACTGCACTGACCGCGACCTCGGAGACGGCCAGATATGTCAGTAGGGGTTCACCCTATTTTGCTTTGCCAACAATGGTGGGGACGTCAGATACACTTTCAAATCTTGGAGGGCTTTGACGTATTCGTCATTCCAGTGGAACCCGTTGTCTTTTCTCAGCACACTAAAGAATTTGTGGCATCTGTCTGACGATTGGGAGATGAAGCGAGAGAGGGCGGCTATTCGGCCTGTCAACTTCTAAACCCGTTTCTTATTGTTGAGTGCCTCGGGTATCGAGTCGATCACCTTAATCTGGTCGGGGTTGACTTCGATCCCTCTTTGTGATACGAGGAAGCCAAGGAACTTCCCGGACGCCACGCCAAAGGCACATTTTTTGGGGTTCGGCTTCATTCCATAGTTGTTTAATATCTCGAAGGCTTCTTGCAAGTGATCGATATGATCCTCCTTCCTCGCCGATTTCACTAGCATGTCATCAATGTAAACCTCCATAGTTTTCCCAAGTTTCTCCTTGAACATCTTGGTGACCAGCCTTTGGTAAGTAGCTCTCGCGTTCTTTAATCCGAAGGGCATCACTCTGTAGCAGTGGGTGCCTTGGTGGGTGATGAAGGTAGTTTTCTCCTGATCTTCCTCGGCCATTAGGATTTGGTTGTAGCCGGAATAGGCGTCCAAGAAACTTAGTAGCTCGTGTCCGGCGGTGGCGTCGATTAGTTGGTCGATGTGAGGTAGGGGGAAGGAGTCTTTAGGGCAGGCCTTGTTTAGGTTGGTGAAATCCACCACTTCCCGCTCTTCGTTTTTACCATTACCACGTTAGCGACCCATTGCGGGTATTTTGACTCCCTGACGGAGCCGTTGGCTAGCAACTTGTCTACTTCTTCCCGGACCGCCTCATTAATAGAGGTATTGAACTTTCTCCTGACTTGTTTTACCGGTGGATGTAATGGATCCACGTTGAGCCGGTGGGTGGCAATATCTGGCGAGATCCCTAGCATGTCTGCATGGGAAAAAGCAAATGTGTCTGCATGTTTAATTAAGAATTTATGGTACTTACCCGGATTGGCGAGTCTGTGACCGATGTAGGCCTTCTTCTCGGGTTCATCCCGATCTAGTTGAACCGGGTCGAGATCCTCAACCGTAGCTTTGCAGGCTTTTACGATGTCTGGGTCTCTTATATCATCGACTGTCGGGTCCGCTTGGGTCCTCGACATGGCTGATTGCTATGCTTCTGTGCTTGCCCCGTTCAATTGCCTGGTGCAGGCGCAGTCTTGAGTTATTTTATAACATTCTTGCGTTGTGCGTGGCTCCCCTTTAATGCTGAATATTCCCCATGGGGTAGGGAATTTGATCACTTGGTATAGGCTCGAGGGGATCGCTCGCATGGCGTATATCCATGGGCGCCCGATGATGACGTTGTAGGTTGTCTCTTGATTCATCACATGGAAGGTAGTTTCTAGGGTGACGCCTCCCGCGAGGACGGGCAGGGTCACTTCTCCTGATGTGCGCTCTACTGCATTGTTAAAACCAGTTAGAGTTATGCATCGGGGGGTTATCCTGTCCTCGAGTCCCATCTGTGAGAGGACTCTCGGATGAATGATGCAGGCGCCGCTTCCGTCATCGATCATGACTCTCTTGACATTAGTATAAATGATACGTACAGTAATAACTAAACCATCATAATGAAGGAAACACAAACCGTTAGCGTCAGACTTATCGAAGGTGATACTTCCTTCGAGGTCATCGTACCGTTCGTGGGAGATGGTCCTCTTCAATCGGTGTGTGTTGGCGAATTTGATGTAGTTAATGGTGATGTCGTCCCCTTCTCCGACGATCATGTTTACCGTACATGTTGGAGAGGGCGGCTTTGGAGGTCCCCGGGAGTGCTCCCGTCCGCGTGCAAAATTGGCTTTCCCCTTGTCGCTGAACAGCTCTTTTAGGTACCCTGGTTGAGCATTCTAACGACTTCTTGCCGCAGACCGATGCATTCTTCGGTCTGGTGCCCTCGTTCCTGGTGGAACTCGCACAGGACGTTTGACTTTCTTATGGCCGGGTTCGATTTTATCTTTTGGGGCCACTGCACCTTGGTTCCAAGCTTCTCCAGTGCGTACACTACTTCTGAAGGGGAAACACATAAGTTATGTAAAGAAAGTAAAGGGGGCGTACCTCGTTCGTTTCTAAGTGGGGCGAGGTGGCATTGCACGGTGTCCGTATGGCGAGGGGGCGGAAGTGAAGACCTCGTATAGGGTTGGTGTCGCTCCTTGATGTGATGAGGGGGAAGTTCCCGGTGCCCCTCGTGCCGTCGATATCTTTTTGTATCCGGACGCACGGCCGCTAGCCGTCGGGTTAGTCTGTTGAGATCCTGCTCGTCTGCCCATACCTCTTCGTAATAGGCGTTGTGAATCTCGTCCCAGGTCGTGGGAGGATACTTCATGATCCAGCATAGCAGTTGTTTTGTAGCTCTGGAGCCGTCCCTGCCGAGTTCGTTCCGGAAGGCCGCTACCGTCATTCCTTCTGACACGTTCGGCAGGCTCATTCTTACCTTGTTGAACCTGGCGAGGAAGTCCCTATGGCCCTCGCCCGTGGTTTGTCTGACGGCGAAGATGTCATTCACCATTGCTTCCGCTTTCTTAGCGCCGATATGTGATGTGACGAACTTGTCCGCCATTTCCTCGAAGTTTGAGATTGTTTTGGCAGGTAGTTGGGAGTACCAGGTCAATGCTCCCCCGGTCAGCATTTCGCCAAACTTTTTCAGCAGCACTGATGGTACCTGTTCTTTAGACAAGTCATTACCTTTTACGGCGGTGACGTAGTGGATGAGGTGATCCTCGGGATCGGTGGTTCCATCGTACACCTTTAGGTAGGGGGGCATCTTGAAGGTCTTTGGAATGGTGTAGGGTGTTGCTTCTTCGGAGTAGGGTTGTTCCACAAACCTTCCTACATCCCGTTTGGGTAGTAGTTTAGGTGCCCTGGGGATCTTATCAACCCTATCTTGGTGCTCCTTCAGCTGGTCGCGGAGGGCTTGATTTTCGCTTTCCATTTCTTCCATTTTCCTTAGGATGGAGGCTAATGTGTCATCGTGTGTTTGTGTCTCGATGAGTTGGCCTTTGGTTCGTGTTCCTTCCTGTTCATCTATCGCGGTGGTATTGCTTGTTGCTGGTGCTGCATTCTCGCAGCCTCGCGGTGGTTTTTTCACTAGGCTGCTCAGGGTGCTGGTCAACCATTCCTCCAGTAGCCTCTTGACTGTTGGGGGTGCTTCTTTTGAAGTGGAGGTGTCCCTTTCCTGTTGGGTAGTAAGGTTCCCGAAGGGGGGAGGGGAGGCCTCTGCTTCAGGCGCGATACCAGGGGTAGCGTTGATGGTTGCGCTACCACAGGCCTCGTTCATGGAGCTCAGGAGGTTGGTGGTAACTTCTACCACGGCCTTGGATCGAGTGTCATTTTCGGCCGTTTCCAGACTTTTTCCGATGATCGGATCTTGCGAATGTATACTACGAGTTTGATTCTCGAAATCCCCACAGACGGCGCCAAATTGTTTGACCCAAAAGACTATAGGTTGCCATAGAGGTTAGGGACAATCAATGAATAGATGAAGGGTAAATCGAAATCAATGGTAATATGTATATATGTATATATATAAGATCGATCGTTGGATTTGTGTATATGTTTCTCTTATGAAAAGATGATGAAGTTTAATCAAGTGCAAGAACAAGTAAGCAATAAAGTGATAACAATAGAGAGAAAAATGGTAGAGAGAGAGTTGTATTATTAATAATCAATAATACTTGTGTTACAAATTAGGGGGACCCTCCTTTATATAGAGGGGCGATCCCCTCGCCAGCATATTACATCGCCCTAAGGCTATTACTATTACAACGGAAACAGAGGGGAGGGGGAGTCGGGGACGACCACTCGGACTGGCTCATTGACACGCTGCTACGGACGGGGGCGCATCCTTTTCACCGTGCAGACACGAGGGAGGACGTCTCCCAATGTTAGCGGCCTCGTAAGGAAGCGGGCCTGACCTGTACTGCACCCGAGTCGACCGTACATATATACGTACTCGCCTCACCTTACGTCCGATTCGCCCCATACACCGATTATTGAATTAAAATTTTGTTAAAACAAAGATAAAATGAAAGTTATCTAACTTGTTCTCTAAGATAATAATTTATAAAAAGGAAAAAAATGGGAGAGTCAAAGTTCGAGAATAGTCACAAATGAAAATAGTAGAGTAGGAATTATAGTCAAAAGTCTCGACAAGGAAAGTGACATTTCTCGTTTCCATGTGTATATACAAGAGTGAAGGAGGTCATCACAGTTTCGATACTTCACCCCTGGTCGGATAATGTCAAAGTGTTCCCTCGTAAGTAACTCCCACCACTCTTTCAAAAGAAGGCAATATATTACTATATTTACAAAAGATAGAAGAAACAGAGAGAAAATATACTAATCATTGAGACTAAACTAATCAGGAAACCGGTTACTGGCTAGGCTACTTAACTTAGCCATATCAAGATTTACACGAGTGGTTGTCTTCATCATCAAATATCAATAGCTGCTTCCTGGAACTTGCTATTTCGTGATTGAATATTCGAAGGAACGGACCCTTCTTTCCTCCTTTCTAGTTCTATTATACAGTATATATTAAAGAGATACTCCATTTCTTTTCTTCCAATTCAATACTTCCATCTTCTTCTACTTCATCATTTCTAAGAATTTTGTTTTTGGTACAGAACTCTGGGGTTGCTTTTCTTGTTCTTTCTTCAATCAAACATCTCAGAAATTCAGTTAGCTTAAAGCTGTTTCCATGGAAGCCATATTCCAAGAACAGCTTTTTCCTGGTGCAGATGCTTTCATTTTTAGGCACCCTTCTTCAATTCCAGTCGATTCAAGAGAAGATCTTGTTGTACAAAATGGTACAATAGTTAATCGTCATAGTTTTGAAGATTACTCTCATGTCCATTCAAATGTTTCGGTTCCTATTGTCCGAGACGGAGATTCTTCTCCTAAAGAGGAATTGGAAGGAGAAGGAGAAGGAGAAGGGGACCATTCTGATGCAATGTATAAATATATAAGTCAAATGCTAATGGAAGAGGAAGATTTGGAGTATAAACCCTGTATGTTCCACGACTGTATGGCTCTACAAGCTGCTGAAAAATACTTCTCTGATGTCCTTCATGGATCCGAAAACATTACTAATTCCCCCCAGTTTTCCGCCATTGTTCCTCAGGATAAGGTTTCCTTCTCTTGTCCTGATTTCAGCAACACTTCATCTGATTCTATTGAGTCTCTTCAAACGGATCTGAATTTTGAATCCCCAGTTTCAGTGAAGAGTTTGTCTGGCTCTTTGTTGACTTCCTTTCATTCACTTAGTGGTTTGAGGGAAAAGAAAAATCATCATAGACAAGATGATGACCAACAGAGGAGTAACAAACAGTTGGCTACATTTGCTGCTGATGAATATGAACCATTGGAAATGTATGACAATGTGTTGTTGCTTTGTCCAAATAATCCATGTGTTCCGCCTAATGAAGTTAAAAAACCAATCAAAGTAGGAAGGCCGAGATCAGGTGGTAAGAAGCATAGCAGCAGCAAGAAGGAAATAGTGGATTTGAGAGGTCTGTTGACTCAATGTGCACAGGCAATGTCAAGCTATGATACTCGAACAGCTAATGAGTTGCTGATGCGGATAAGACAACACTCTTCGTCCCACGGGGATGGGACAGAGAGGTTGGCTCATTATCTTGCCAATGCCCTTGAAGCACGGTTGTCCAGCACAGGGACAGCGTCGTATACAGTGTTTGCATCCAGCAGGATATCAGCTGCTCACATTTTGAAAGCTTACAAGGCGTTTATCACAGCATGCCCATTCAAGTTGATGTCAAACATTTTCGCGAACAAGTATATCAAGAAGTTGATTACTCGAGGAGCACCAAGGACCATACACATAATTGATTTTGGGATTTTATATGGTTTCCAGTGGCCTTGTCTCATACAAAGTCTATCGGCCTTGAGCCGTGGGGAACCTATAAAGCTCCGCATTACTGGAGTCGAACTTCCCCAGCCTGGTTTCCGGCCAGCAGAGAGAGTTGAGGATACAGGACGTCGCCTAAAGAAGTACTGTGACAGATTTCATGTTCCTTTCGAATTTAATGCCATAGCAAAGAAGTGGGAAAGCATTACGCTTGAAGAGCTTGCGATTAACAGGGATGAGGTTCTTGTGGTTAACAGTTTGTATAGACTAGGGAACATACCTGATGAGACAGTAGTACCAACCAGTCCAAGGGATGTTGTCTTAGATTTAATCAGGAGGATCCGTCCTGATATGTTCATCCACGGAGTGGTGAACGGGACTTACAATACTCCATTCTTTTTGACGCGGTTTAGGGAGGCGCTTTTTCACTTCTCTACTCTGTTTGATATGTTTGAGGCTACCATGCCCCGTGAGGACGAGGACAGAAAGCTTTTCGAGGAAGAGGTTTTTGCAAGAGATGCCATGAATGTGATAGCTTGTGAAGGAACAGAGAGGGTCGAGAGACCTGAAACGTACAAGCAGTGGCAACTTAGATGCGCGAGAGCTGGATTTAAACAGCTGCCACTTGACCAGGAGATTGTCAATTTTGTTAGGAACAAAGTGAGGCGGGAATACCACAAGGACTTCTCAGTGGATGAAGATAGCCAGTGGATGCTGCAAGGATGGAAAGGACGAGTAGTTTACGCTCTCTCTTGTTGGAAGCCTGCTGAGCAGTTGTAAAATTCTGTAGTTGTAACTTATTAGGCTATTTCTTTGCTTTTCCTATATATTTCACCTAAGGTTGAGCTATGGTCAACTTTAGGTCAGAGCTGCTTGATTGATTTTCTTTTTTGTTTGTAGCTGCATTGTAGAATCTGTTAATTTGGTTTCAATGCTACTGGATTATTTAGAAGCTCTGCCATTACCCACTCGATCATCGTGTTTGCAGTATCAGTCTCGTTAATAACAATGCATGTTACAAAAAACATGCATTTCAAAAACACAAGAAACTTTGGATGAACAGATTGTAAGAGGATATCCTTAGACATGCAAAAACATGCTTCGACGAAGAAACAGTCGGCAGGACTAATATTTTAGGACAATGAGTAAACATGACTAAATTTTTACCCTCCAAACAGATAGAACTAAATAACCAGCTATAGAGGAAATTTTTTCAAATAACTAGAAACACGTCAAATATACCAAATGGTTAAAATTCAAATAATGGATTTCAAACATGAGAAAAATTAAAATAACAGTGAGAACCATTGCTCTGAGATCAGAAAGCTCCCAGTTTTGACAACAATGATCGGGCCTTTGGTTCACAGAAAGCTGGGATAAGACTAATCTGAATGCAGAAATTCTGAGAACCCATTGTGATCATACGTTCAGTGAGGTTAGACCCGGATATGCATTGTGCCTGAAGCATATAAGCAAGGCAGACAGAACAAAATTGATTTGCAGAGCATCACACTGTAGAAGGTTGGAATCCAAAATCACTCAGAATCCAGCTTCTGTTTCTTTTCTTCAGGCTGGTCTGTCAGATGTTTCAACTTAGCTTCTCTACGCTCCCTTTTAACTCCTTTTGCTTTGTGAGGCAGTGCCACACTTCCAACCTACAGAAAAGAATAATTTTTCACTGGTAAACAGTCATAGAAACAACTGGCCAGTATAGTCCCACAAGGTAGGGTCTAGGGAGGGTAATATGTAGACAGGCCTTATCCCTATCCAAAAGGGTAAACAGTCATGAAATTTTATTAAAAAGAAAACTCAACCAGATACTGTATTCTACCTTCTGATCAGGAATATAAATCTTCCCGTATTTTCCTTGAACGGCATCTTTGACAACATTTTTCTCCTGAAAATGACAGCCAGTAACAACATCAGTATTTTCCTGACTCAGCTAAAGATTTGAAAAAGTGAGTTAGCCAATCAAACCTTCTTCTTTGCTTTATCAAGAGTAGTTTTTATAGCTTCTTTCTTCAAACTGTCATCAGGAAGACGATGTCGCCGAACTACTAAGTCCATGGACGGGCCAACCTCCACTAATTCTATTCTTGGAACTACTGTGCCAGATTTTTTTAACCGCAGTGCACAATGGGTCAAGAAAACCTTTTTTGGCGATACAGCTGTACATACATATACACGATCTAACCCAGCAAGGTTCAAGTTGGTCACTACCTGCAATATTGAACCCACACGCATTAATGTTACTCCTTCCAATTCAAAGAAGTAAAGCGAATCAGCTTATTGAGAAAAGAACATACCTCACCATGGAATAGATCGAGCAAAACTTCTTTTAAATGCTTCAACTCCTCAACACTCTCAAATCCTTCTCCAATAAAGGTAAAAAAGGGCTTTGACCCAATTTTAGGAGCCAAATTCTTATCATATTTGAATGACTTCATGCTTTTGAACTCTTCCACTCCTACCTCTACAAGATCGTAAACATGGTGATCATAGGTTCGCCCAATAACAAGATTGTTAGGGCGCTTCTTGGAGTGAGAACCATACTGCAAAATAACCAAAGACTGTAAGCGGGTACGGAAAACAAAATATAAAGCACAAGCAAAAAGTCCTGAACATAAAAGACAGAACTATTCCTGATAAAGCAATAAACTAGAAGAGTTAAACAGTTTATACAAAGTCTTTCGCTCAACTCAGGATTTTCAAGAGTTGAAAACACTCATCTCACTCCGAGTATCTACATTAACAGTAGGTGTCATTCCTCATCTGCATGAAGAGTTGAAATCTACTATCGATTATAATAATATAACACACACTTTAACCAGAGCAATACTACTTGGAAGAGTTGGAACTATGCGATGTAGAACATGAGATATCATGTCAAGTGGAACCAATAGCATGGAATGCCCAGCTTTAGCATTGGTCTTGACCAAGAATTACTCATCAAAGCATATAATTTATTTGACTACATACAACAACAGCTAAACCTGACCCAAACAAGTTGGGATCGGCAATATGAATCCTTATTCCTTTCATTAAGTTCAACCCATACCATCATCATTACCAAAATAAAATAAAAGTGCAAGTAAAAAAAGATAAATAATAATGATAGAAGTTCTCAACCAAATCTAAAACCTATTCCCAACTATTAAGTATCACCTATATGGATTTTCCTCTTCCACGGTGCCCCGTCCTTAGCCAAGTCTACACTGATTCCAAGGATTTGTAGGTCTTTTGAGACAACTTCCTTTTGTGTGATTTTAGATTTATCCCTTCCCTTTTAAACACCTTCCCCCACCATAGTTTCACTCCTACAGACCGGTGCATTTGTAGGTCAACACAGGACATGACCAAAACCATCTAAAGCAACATTCTCTCATTTTATCCTCAATGTCTGCTACACCTTCTAGTGAATGCGGTCATTTTTTACCTTATCTAATCTTTTTGCTGCCGCATATCAATCTTAGCATTCACGTTTCTACAAGACCATCTGGTGGATATATTGAACTTTAGCAGTTCTCTGAAATGAGCATAGATATCTTCAATTCTAAGCTGATTCTAGTCCTATGAGTAACATCTTCATCTATCATTTCATTCTCTTGAAATGAGCCTAGATATCTAAATTGTTTGCATTTTTGGCACAACAATTCCATCTAGCCTCACCTGAACTTCGCTTTTCTCATACTGACTGTCTGTCTTCTACATATCTTAGAACCCTTACCCTCTAAAGATGTTTCTCCATAGCTCAAACTTTTTGTTGATACACTCTAGTTTCGTAATTCAATACAATATCGTCAGCATATAACATAAACCATGGAACCTCATCCTGTGTTGCGCTAGTTAGCTCATCCATAACTAGGGTAAATAAGTAGGGGCCCTGCAAAACCCTGGTGTGAACCCACTGCTGCGAGAAACTTCTTTGGATCTCCTACTACTGTTTTCACACTAAAGACAACTTCTTCATACATGTCCTTTGTGACATTTATATATTTTAATAAATGAGTAATATAATTTATAGACCAATTACTATCAGGAGTCACATATCAACTATAAAGATCTGGAGTGACTAAAAAATGAACGCAAAATACATTTTCAGTTAGGGTGCTCCAAAGCTACAAATTACAAATTCTAGATGCTCTAGTTATAGAATGTGCTACCCCTCACACTATAGAAGAAACCCCGTTAACCGAGCAACATGATACAGACTATTGTTAATCATCAATTAAAAATTTAAAATAACATCTTCAAGACTTACAGTAATATAGTTTTACCATTCCGAAATAACCGTCACCATATCTATTAGCACCAAAAATAGTTAAATATGGTAGCACAATGAGGGATATATAGAAAACCAAATGCTAAGTTCAAATTTTTATTTATAATGTGTCTCAGCAAATCAAGCAGCCAAGGCGGAACCAGGATTTGGAACTTATGAGTTTAGGATTCTAGTCCTTTTAAGTTATTAGGTTATAAATTAATAATTGTAAATATTCAATGAGTTTCATAAGACAAATATAGAGTTTGGACGAAAGTTACTGGGTCCGAACCCATAACTCAAAGTCTAGCTCCGCCCTGCAAGCAACTAACATTATTTTGGATCTTTTCTATTTTAAATAATCAAACAGCTGAAGATCAACCGTGGACTCTTCAATAGTGTTACAAGTAGCTAAAAGGATTTCGGTAGATAATGTTTTACCCATTTTTGTTATGAACTTATGCAAGCTACCCATTAAGCATTATGAGGCTTAGTCTCTAATCCTTATCCCCTAGAAGCCAGAGTCTTAACCTGATTAAAACAATGCACTTCCATGTCAAAATGAACTTTCTTTGGCCTGAGTTAGGGGGAGATTTTCAGAATGACAAAGCAAATTCTCAACATTGCACTTATGTTTCTTCTTCTGTATTTCATTGAATATATATCTCTTGGCACAATAACTTTTCATTGTGAGAAAAGATCCGTACTCCTCTGCTAAATATTTGGAGACAGATTCATTTATGTCTACCTTCAGAACAATCCTCAGCAAACAACATAATAATCATGGAGCCACAGAAACAAATCCAAATTAACATGGAACAAGTCATATATCAGCACTTTTCTACCCACTCAACCAAAAAATGCCTCAAAGAGGAAAAGGGCATGTACCCACTTACCACAAAAAGGCTGCAATCTGTCTTAAGAGAGAAGAACTCCAAAGAAGCCTCTCCCCCACTCTCAAATGGTCTAACATTATCATTCTTCCGGGTATATTTAACAGAATTATCCCTCTTCAAGTGATAAATTTCAGTCATCACCTCATTCAACACTTGGCTTGTTTTAGTACCATGTAATATCAATGTCTTTTTCCCAGTTTCAACCTGCCACAAAATAAATAAATAAAAATTTGTCATCACAATAAAAATCCCATCTCTTTTTTTGGAAGTGTGGTTTGCTAAGATAAAACTCACCAGTTTAGGAGCACGTTTTTCAAGCTCCCTTCTGATTCTTCCTTTCTGTGGGGTTTTAATTTTCCATGGGGTTTTACTTCTCATCATCCTTACCTAAAAACAAATTGAAAACTAAACTAATATTATTTGTGATTAAAGCAAATTTTCAACTTTCATAACAACAATTACTATGGCTTAATCATAAATTAGTTGGAACCCTAGAAACAAAAAAAAAAACGGCAAGAGAACTGTAAGAATTTAAGCCTTCACTTACCAATAGAGGAAAAGAGAAGATACGAAGAAGAATTGGTAAAGGGAAAAGGGGAAGAAACAACTACGCCTATGCAAATATTAGGCTTATTAGGGTTTTAGAATCGTTGGGGTTTTGGGCGGGTGTTATTCGCCTGGTTTCAATTGTGGGCCTAGTGAAAATGCCCAGGCCCAAGTTGACTGAAATACTACCAATCCAATATCTATCCATTCTCTACATTTGCATAAATGACCTTTCTTATGCTACTAATCGAATTTTGTTGTCATTAGAACACTAAGCCAAATTTTCCGGTAACACAAAAAAATGAAAAAATTACCCAAACTGTCCGTCCATAAATAATTTCAATCAAAAGTAAGCCAAAATAAAATATAGAATTTTTGCATTCCTAATATACCCTCTCTACTCAAGTTTTACTATAATTACATTTTATATTCTCAATTACCATTTATGTACATTTTAAGGGATTAACGATAATAATTAGTGTCATAAAATTACTCTAACATATCTGTCACTCCCCCACATTTCTTTTTCCACATCCCACCCCCCTCCCCCCGTATCTTTGCACAAGACGGCAGCAATTCCTAGGGGTGGGCATTTGGTATTTCGCTACGGTATTTATAATTACGGTTCGGTATTCGGTATATCAATTGTGCATACCAAATATCGTACCAAAGTAGTTCGGTACGATTCGGTATTTTCTTGTTTGGTTCGGTACGGTTTCGGTATCGCATCGCCCCCGTTAATGGTGCAGTTATAAGTTAAAGGACCGACCCAATTCAATACCCACTTCGTGGGTGTCTGGGGAAGGGAATACTCTAGGAAGCCTTCCCCCTGCTTTGCAGAGAGGCTGATTCGAACCCGCGACCTGACACACCACGGCAAGCAAGCTTACCGCTGAGTCAAGCTTACCACGGTGCAGTTATAAGTTATAACAACAATTTACACTCCCACAGTCTCATTAGATGCAGAGAACACTTAATTTGTACATAACAATGAAAAACATCCACTGAAATAAGCATGAAATTTAACGGACAGTTAAACAATAAGGATGTTTCTCACTTCTTTGTTTCTGAAGCAATGCAGAAACTACAGAACTACTATATTCATCAGTCAATCTACAATCATTAAATTCAATAATGCAATTGATCAATCCTTGTCGCCAACCTCCAACAAAAGTACTTCAATGCACACCATTCTTGAAACTACTATGTTCATCAGTCAATACAGACCTTCTAACATGCTAAAAATAGAACAAGACCAACTAAAATAAAAAATAGTACTACTGAATATCAATCTAAAGAACCTCCAGCGGCGAACCTGCTAAAAATCGAACAAGACCAGGGGCGGCCCGACCAGTTTTGTGGCCTAAAGCCAAATTTTATGAGGGGCCTTAATTTTTTTTTATTATTTGAAATCTATTTTTTAGCTTTTTTTAGATAAAAAGTTAGAAATAATTTTCTTACCAACAATAACTCCAAATAAGTATTTTTTCAGTTGACATTATAACTAACTCATTTAACCTTTCTTGTGACATTATTGTTCTTAGGTAAGATTTTATCAATTTTAATTCTGAAAACTTCTTTCCGCTGAAGCAATGGTCACATAAGTTATTAATATTATTCCATAAGCAATTTAGGCATTTGGAAAAGAATTAAATCTTTATATTTGATTAAGTGTAGCAATTAAACTGTTATCTTCTAATTATACTATTTTCCTTAATATTTTTAATTCCGAAAATAGATCTAAACTATCAATATCGAATTAATTATTATGTTTTAAGAAACAACCAAAATTAAGGGAATATTTTTCAAATTTCAACATCTAGCGATCTTAGTTTTTACAACTAAATAGAAAATCAAAAAATATTTTCATAAGCTTCGAATTGTTAAAATCTATTTTGAAGTGAAAAACTAGCCTTGTCTGTTATGTATAAAAATAACCAACTCTAAAGCACTCTTCCAAAGCTTTTGAGATTTCATTATCACCATTGCACATCAAATTGTTACTTCCTATACATCACACGTTTCTTACGAAATTCGGGTTCGATATTTATTTCAAGTGCAATTTCCTTAACAAAAATCATAGCAGTTGCTAATCCTTCTTCTCTACATTTGTTAAAGAAACAAATCAAACTTTTTCACTTTATATAATGTTTTTTTAAACTTATATATAGTATATTAGGTGCAATAAAAAATGGGACCCCCACAAATATGGGTATGGGACCTAAAGCGGTTGCTTTATTTCCTTTATGAAAGGGTCACCCGAAGACCAATTATAAACAAAACTTAGTACTACTAAGTAACAAAGTTGGTCGAAAGCACTATTGAGAAGAACAAAAAAACAGAACACTTAACCCAATTAGTTTTACCATATCATCGTTATAGAGTAACTTTTACCCCATTGAGTAACAAAACTGTTAAAATAATAAGTCTATTGAGTATTGAATATAAAAGAGAAGGAATTTTCAGTTCACTTAATCAATTGAATATGTTCTGGAAAATAAGAGCAGTGAACGAGCTTCCGAATATATATATATAGTGAATTGGTACATATTTTCACAAAACGGACTAGTGATATAAACAAGTATCTTTACCCACCCAACCAGCCGGTGAAGCCGTGAGGTGAAAAAGGGCAAAAGAATCAGTTGAACACTAACATAAAACCACAAGATTAAAGAATGAAGAAGTTATGAACCTGTTGAAAACCTGAAGATAGTAGAAAGAAGGTCAACAATGAGCAAGCAAGTAGTCGCCGAGGAGAGGAGTTGTCGTCGCCGCTCGCCGAGGTTGTGAAGTCGTAGTTGCCCTCTGCTATTCTAGCGTTAGAAAATAGAAAAGGCGAAAGAAGCTAACATAAGTCTGCTGTGCTATTGGGCTGAAAATTGGAAATAGAGTTGGACTTGCACTTAAATATTTAGTATAAATTGCACGGGTGCCCTATTTGGATGTCACTCTTTAAACTATAGCCGCTTTATCTTTTTGTTTGCATCCGTATTCACTTTTTAAAAAACTTTAGCTTCCCTTTATAATTGAGAAACTTCAGCTTTAGAGCTGAATCTTTTATTTTATAATTAGAGCTGAAGTTTCCGGATTATTAAACAAAAACTTCAGCTCTAGAGCTGAAGTTTTTATTTTATAACTAGGAAATAAGTTTTTATTTTATAACTGACTGAAGTTTTTATTATATAACACAAAAATTTCAGCTCTAATTACAACACAAAAACTTGAAGTTTTTATTTTATAACTGAAAAGAGCTGAAGTTTTTATTTTATAACTAGAAAACTTTAGCTATAGAGCTTAAGTTTTCCAGTTATAAAATAAAAATTTCAGCTGGAAACTACTTAAGTTTTTATTTTATAACTGGAAAACTTAAGCTGGAAACTGCTTAAGTTTTTATTGTGTAACTAGAAAATTTAAGCTCTAGAGCTTAAGTTTTTATTGTATAACTAGAAGAGTTAAGCTTTAGAGCTTAAGTTTTTATTCTATAACTGAAAAACTTAAGTTGGAAACAGCTTAAGTTTTTATTTTATATCAGATAAATTTAAGCTGGAAAACTGCTTAAGTTTTTCGGATATAAAGACAAAAACTCCAGCTGAAGAAAAATTTCAGCCCCGTGGGCTGAGGTTATGTGATAAAGCGGGTAGGCTTACAATTTTTTTTGCAAAGCGGGCACAAGTTAAAATATTGCACAAAAAACGAGTATAGATGTAAATGCCCCAAATATTTCAGTATTTCGATATATCCAAATATCAAAGACTCAATACCGGGTACCATACTGGAATACTATAATTTTTATACCGAAATATACCGAAAAAATTGAAACCAAAATACCAATTTAATTCTGTTCAGTTCGGAATTTGGTTTTTCGAATTTATGTCCACCCGTATAATTTAGTCCGTGATAATATTATTTTGTTTCCAATAAATTCAAAGTGGACTGGGTAGCAATTTTCTGGGTTGTGATTTACATTCAAGATCGAGCTGAGTAACATGTGAACAATACTTACGATGTTGTATGATATAATTATTACTACAACTTATCACAGACGATTATACTAGTTATCTTTTTAAGTGGTCTGATACTATAACAATTCTATTAGAACAGATGAGTTAATTTTATCCATGGTCCTGAACTTGTGTTGGTTATCCAAAGGTTATTTTTTTTTTTTACATAAAAATCATTCAATTTTGTGTTCATTACACAAAAGTTATTTTTCTTTCTTTTGTTACACAAAAATTATATTTTTACTTGGAAAGTCTATTATGCCCTTGTTATTATATAAACTTTCATATTTACGTAATACCTTATATATTATATACTATATAATATACTTTACCTATGTATTTTATTTATAAATAAAATAACTTAATATTATTTAATTTATTATTTTTATAATATATTCTTATATTTAATTATTTCTTAACGTTAATTTCAAAATATATTGGTAGCGCTATAAAACAATTTCTTTTTTTCTTTTAGTTTTAATTTAATTGACCGACCAAAGTTGGTCAGTAATTTCCGACCAACTTTGGTCGGTAGGACCTTCCGACCTTCAAAATACCGACAAGACGTTAATGGTCACGTTTTAGACGGTTATTGGTCATTACGGATCAACTTTGGTCGATTCTTTTTAACAGTTTCTCCCGGATTTCAGTAGTATAAAATAATCAAATGTTCAGGTAAATCCCCAAAAAAATTCGCATGAGTTACCTAGGGATTTTCCTTCAGATTAACATATGATTTTTTTATCATTTTCTTTGTTTGTTTACCTGCGAACTTTCTCACTGAAGTGTACTTGTCGATTTTTTTCTCTACTAATATATATTAAAATTACTGATAAATTTAATAACGCTACTAATATATTTTGAAATTAACATTAAGACACAATTGAATATACGAATATATTATAAAAATAATAAATAAAATAATATTAATTTATTTTATTTATAAATAAAATACATAGGTAAAAGCATATTATATTAGTATATAATATAAAAGGTATTACATAAATATGAAAGTTTATATAATAACAAGGGCATAATAGACTTTTCAAGTAAAAATATGATCTTTTTGTAACAAAAGAAAGAAAAGTAACTTTTGTGTAATGAACAACAAAGTTGAATAATTTTTATGTAACCAAAAAAAGATAAAAAACTTTTGAGTAACACAAAAGTTCAATGACCATAAATAAAATTTACTCTAGAACAATTGGTGTTCAAAAGTTATATTCATCTTAAAATAGTCGTAGTGTTTGAGACAATTGATCAATTACATTCGATTAAAGAGGAAAATGTGGTTAAATGGCAGGTTGTACATCATTTACCGAAAGCTTATGTAATTTGTCTAAAACTTGTCAATATTAGTTACATACAGATGGAATAACGTTTCTTTAGCTCTGTATCTACTCTACAGGAAGGAGAAAGATTTCAAAATTGTCACTGCAAATTTTTTAGTTTATATAATAATAAAAATCATGTTTTTTCCCCAAGTTTAAATGAATGTTTCCATGTAGGGTATTCCCGTAATCTGTCAAGGAGGTGGCTTTCGCCTATCTATAAGGACAGTTGGAGTTGACGGAAAACCGATCCAAACCGAAAATCGAACCAAACCGATTAAGTAAACCGATATTTTTCTTGATTTTGGTTTTAAATTTTAAAAACCGATAATATTTGGTTTGGTTTTGGTTCTATTTTAAAAAACCGAAAAATAAACCGAACCAAACTGATTAATTATATACAAAATTTAATAATTATTTATATACAATATAATATCTTGTTGTAAATAATTTTAAATATTATATGCATTTTAATTGTTATTTTGAATTTTGGTTTATCCTTTTATATGTTAAAAGATTGCCTAAGCGCAAAACAATATGACTCGACCAATTTTCTTTTCATTAAGAAACTCTAATTCTCTAACCCTCCGCACATGTTTTTGCCTAACAGAAGAGTTAAAAAAAAACCACCACAAGAGTAAAGAAAGCAAATTCAAATTGCAAGACAACAATGGCTAAAGCTTGAGAAAACAAACTTTTAGTTTGTTTTTTATTCATTCTTTTCACATAAACGGGTAAATAAACTTTAAGTTCTGAAAGAAATATATAAAAAAGGATTAATTTAACAAATTATTTTCAAATTGTTGTATAGCGTTGTTTTACTATTATTGACTTAACATTAGCTTACTAAGAATCGAAAAACCGAAACAAACCGAACCAAACCAACAAAAATCAAACCGATGGTTTGTATTTAATTTTGTTTGGTTTTGGTTTTAAAATTTTAAAAACCGATTAAATTGGTTTGATTTTTGGTTTTAATCAAGAAACGACCAAACCGAACCGTGAACACCCCTATTTCCATGTAACTTAAAATAGCTAGAAATTCTATGACTAAGTATTTGTAAAAGTTCATAGCAAAAAATGAAGGCGTCACTGAAAAAAATGCATGATAAAATAGAAAACAAAAAGAAAGAAAAAGAAAAAAAAATCAAAATGAAAAGGAAAAGGGAGTGTTGTACGTAGGGTTAAAAATTTGGAGATTTCGCTGGAGTGGCGGGTATAGTATCCCTCTGTCACAACAATTCCTATATATGATGTACTGTACCTACGTACGTAAGTTCAACGCCGAAGTTAGCGAAAATTTGACAGCTTCAGAATATTTGTTGCAGGTATTAGTATGAAACGTCTACGCAAATTGTCTAATAAATGTGTAGTCGAAGTTACTGAGGATATCATAATCAACATATTGTATTGTTTGCCTTCAAAATCTCTGGCAAGGTTTAAGTGTGTATCTAAGCATTGGCGAAAGTTTATTGCTGATTCATCTCTGTCTTATAGTTGCCGTTCTCGACGATGGAGGCCTCAACCAAATCTAATTGGTTTCTTTTATCAGGCTCGGGATACATATGAACGTTCGAAAATTCGTTTCTTCTTCTCGTCGAAGGAATCATCACTATTGATTGATGGTAGTTTGGATGAGTCAGTCAATTCTCTTGGCAGGAAGAGAGTGTATATTGTGGCATCATCCAATGGTTTTCTTCTTTGCATTGACCTTACAGGGGTTTATTATGTATATAATCCTGCTACGAGGCAGCATTTGGCTCTCCCTAAACCTCGAATGGAGACGAATGATCCAACTGTTGGATTTATTTGTAAGGTAGATGACTCTGATAAAGATGTCATCTCCTTTACTGTAGTTCGCCATTGGGATTATCTGTCCTTTGTAACAGTTGAATGTTTCTCTTCTGAGACTAATGTGTGGACTGTCAATAACCTAAATGTTGATGCAAGACCTCTTAGACAATGGGATTATCGGATGTTGAAATCCCCATCAGCTGGTGTCATCGATGGAGTATTCTGTTGGCTATATTACTTTCAACAGATCACTGCTTATGACAGTGTCCACAAGCGTTTCTGGGGTTTGGAATTGCCACGTGATCAAGATATGGTGTACACAACCCATGGTTTTCTTGGATTTTCAGGTGGGGCTTTCTATTATGCATTGAATGTTGGGACAACCATAACTGTATGGCGTCTAGAAAGCAATATTCGTAGTCGAGATGCAGTGTGGGTTAGGAAGTATGCTGCAAATTTCGCCAGTACAGTTCTACAATGTCTAGAGGCTTTTAGACTTACAGACTCTCCATCTATTGAGGTGCAGAACATGGACATTCATCCTGCTATTCCCCACATCTTTTATTTGACTGTAAGAGGTAAGGTTATTTCTTATGACTTGGAGACGAATATTGCAGAACTTGTGTATGATTTTGGAGAATATTGTTGGAGAACAGAATACTACAAATTATTTGCTTATGAGTGGCATCAATGGCCACGCCTTCTGTAGACTGTCAAGTGGTGGCTACTCCTCTTAATTATTTGTACTTCTTCTAGTAACAATTGATGAGTATCCTATTTACTTAGAACTTAGAATATAGATAACTTTGTATGGACATTCCTTGTTTATATTTCGGCTTAATCCTTTATTTGATCCTTGACTATACTCTATCTTAACAACAACAACAACAACAACTACCCAGTATGTTCGCACAAAGTGGGGTCTGGGGAGGGTAATACGTACACAGGCCTTACCCCTACCCGAAAGGGTAGAGAGGCTGCTTCCGGCCGACCCTCGGCTCAGAAAAAGAGAGAGAAAATCAACAAACAAAACAAAACAAAACAATGTTAGTAAATCCGGGATAAATCAAATAAATAATTATCTAAACATAAAACCAAAAGTAGAATGACATGCAATAATACCAATCGGTTACTACCATAAGAGGCACAACACAATACATTAATTAACTATAGAGATCGCTACCAAACCCCACTCGGCCCCTAACAGAAGTACTAAGAATTCTAGAAGGCCTTACCCTACAACCCTAATACTAGACCTCCAAACTTTCCTATCAAGGGTCATGTCCTCGGAAATCCCCATTCTAGCCATATCCTCCCTAATCACCTCACCCCAATACCTCTTAGGCCTCCCTCTGCCTCGACTCGCGCCAACCACCGCCAGTCGCTCACAACTCCTCACCGGTGCATCAGGGCTTCTCCTCCGCACATGCCCAAACCACCCGAGTCTCGCTTCTCGCATCTTCTCATCCACTGGGGCCACCCCCACCTTCTCCCGAATAACTTCATTCTTAATCTTATCTAATCTGGTGAGCCCGCACATCCACCTGAGCATCCTCATCTCCGCAACTCTCATTCTCCGGACATGAGAGTTCTTCACAGGCCAGCACTCCACCCCATACAACATGGCAGGTCTAACCACCGCTCTATAAAACTTCCCCTTGAGTTTCTGTGGAACTTTCTTGTCACACAAGACTCCCGATGCGAGCCTCCACTTCAACCACCCCGCTCCTATACGGTGAGTGACATCCCCGTCAATCTCTCCGTCCCCTTGAATCACTGATCCAAGATATCCGAAACTGTCCCTCTTGGCTATGACCTGAGATCCCAGCTTCACGTCCCAGCCTACTTCGCTCGACTCGGCGCTAAACTTGCACTCTAGATATTCTGTCTTAGACCTGCTTAGTTTAAAACCCTTAGACTCGAGGGTCTGTCTCCAGACCTCCAACCTCGCATTAACACCAGCCCTCGTCTCGTCTATCAAGACTATGTCGTCAGCAAAGAGCATACACCATGGCACATCCCCTCGAATATGGCGAGTTAGAGCATCCATTACCAAGGCAAATAAGAGAGGGCTTAGCGCAGATCCTTGATGTAGCCCCGTAACCACCGGAAAATGGTCCGAGTCGCCACCCACCGTCCTAACCCTAGTCTTGGCTCCATCATACATGTCTTTGATCACTCGGATGTAGGCTTCTGGCACGCTCTTCGCCTCCAAGCATCTCCACAGAACCTCTTTAGGGACCTTATCGTACGCCTTCTCCAAGTCGATAAACACCATATGCAGTTCCTTCCTCTTATCCCTGAACAGTTCCACCACCCTCCTCACAAGGTAGATAGCTTCTGTAGTAGAGCGACCCGGCATGAAACCAAACTGGTTCACAGATATAGATGACATCTCCCTCACCCTCGCCTCGATCACCCTCTCCCAGACCTTCATGGTGTGACTTATTAATTTGATACCCCTATAGTTGTTGCAACACCGGATATCCCCTTTGTTTTTGTACAAGGGAACCACTGTACTCCATCTCCACTCCTCCGGCATCCTCTTGGTCCTAAAGATCACATTGAACAACCTGGACAACCACTCCACTCCCGACCTACCCATGCATTTCCAAAACTCCACCGGAATTTCGTCTGGCCCAGTCGCTCGACCCCTACTCATCCTACGCAACGCCCTCGAGACCTCCTCCTCCTTAATGCGCCTGCAGTGCCCGAGGTCTCTAGGACACTCTGAATGCCCCAGCTCCACTAGCTCTAAGACTCGATCCCCCTCTTCGTTAAGCAGGTCTCGAAAGTATTCCTGCCATATCCGCTTGACTTGCGACTCCCCCGTCAGAACCCTACCATCCTCGTCCTTGATGCACCTAACTTGGTCTAGATCTCGCGCCTTCCTCTCCCTCACCTTAGCCAACCGGAATAACTTTCTGTCCCCGCCTTTCTCCCCCAATTCCTCGTACATGCGCCCAAACGCTGCATTTTTAGCTTCCATGACCGCTAGTTCTATGAAGAGTTGAAAGGGACTCTCCCGGAATAACCTTGCAATCCTTGCACAACCCTCTATCGCTCCTTCTGAGGAGGAGGTAATCAATCCGAGTCCTCGCCGTGGAACTTTTGAAAGTAACCAAATGCTCCTCCCTCTTCTGAAATGACGAGTTCGCGATCAAAAGCTCCGAAGCCCTAGCGAAATCAAGCAGCGAAGTGCCCCTCCGTTCCTAACCCCAAAGCCAAAGCCGCCATGCACCTCACCGTAACCACCAACCTCCGCCCCAATATGACCATTAAAGTCCCCTCCAATAACTAACTTCTCAGATTGGGGAATACTACTCACCAACTCATCCAAGCCCTCCCAAAAACGCCTTTTAACCTCCTCAGCTAGGCCTGCATGCGGCGCGTAAGCGCTAATGACATTGAGAACACTACCGCCAATAACCAGTTTAATAGACATTAACCTATCGTCCACTCGCCTAACCTCAACCACGGACTCCCTAAGATTCTTATCTACCAAGATACCTACTCCGTTCTTACCCCTCTCAACCCCAGAGTACCACAACTTAAACTCATCTGCATCCCTCGCCTTCGTCCCTTTCCACCTAGTTTCTTGCACACATGCTATGTTGACCCTCCTCTTCTGGAGAATCTTTGCCAACTCAATGGACTTACCCGTTAGTGTGCCTACGTTCCACGACCCGATCCTCAATCTCCGAGCGTCCTTTAACCTCTCCCCACCCAAACCTCCCGCCCTACCCACAGGACCACTCCATGCCCCCCTGCTCACCTCCTCCCCCACCCCCCGAGGACATGACCTTACAGTACCATCCTCCGCCGCGGCCACTATCCCTCCAACAGACTACGGTAAAAGAGACGAACTTTAATAGAATTACGCAAAAGGATGCTTGCTAGATAACGATAGAGTAAACCACACACAAGATGCTAGTTAAAATACGTAAAAAGACGTACAGAATAAACAAGAGATCGGGAGGTACCAACTCCCGGTGGAAAAACCTGAAAGTAAGCTTTGATGCGCCCGGGTCAACTACCGCCAAACCTACTCGTTTTGGCCGATGTAGCTTTGCTCCTCGCTTCCAAATGCCAAAAGCTCTTCCAACCGAAAACTCTCTTTTTGGTTAAATCTGCAAAGGAAAGCTTGATAAAATAGATTAAAAATGTTAAATCTACTTACAGAAATTTGGAAGAAGAGATGGAACCCTTGAAAAACTGATACGGTCCGAAGATAACCAAAAATAAGCTTAGTATATAGATAAGGTGAAAACAGCTCAATGATGAGCTTTTTGAATGGTTCCGTCGAATTTCCCGGCGATTGAACGGTGACAAAATGGGAGCGTGTTTGGTGGAGAAATTTGGTACCGTTAGAACCTAAGAGAGAGAGAGAGGAGCGTGTCGAAAAACAGAATCTAAAAGTTCAAAGGTGATTCGAGTACACTCCTTCGATTTCTCAATTTAGAACTCAACGAGCGTCTATTTGGAATCTGAGAACTCGGAGAGAAAGGGACGAGAAATTTGAGGCAAGAGCGGATCTGACTATACTCTATCTTGAGGGGAAAAAAACAGTCCGGTGTACTAAGTTCCCGCTATGCGGCCTGACCACAAGGGTATATTGTACGCGGGGTCTGAAGAAGAGTATGGACTTCTTTAAGATCCACTTTCTAATGTTCTTAAAGTAAAAACGCCATTGTTGAATATGAAGTGTTTAATCTGCTTGTACTTTTTAGTTTTTACCTCCCCTAATAACCCGGAGAGTGTAAGTGTTAGAGGGGCTAAGCTTGATGCAGTTTGTTATGTCATTTAGAGATTTTCTGTTGACTAGTGTATCTTGCATGTAACTATTTATCCTTGAAGTGCAGATCTTCTGTGCCATTTCATTATTTGATTTTCAATTGTTTTAAGAATCATACTCAAAGTTTGCATACACACTACCTCTCTGCCTTCTTAAAGATAGAGGTAAAGTATGCATACACACTATCCTCCTCACACCCTACTTGTGGAACTACACAGGATATGTTGTACTCAAAGTTTGAATGAATAGTAGATAGAAATATCCGTCTCCACTTGTGGTTGTGGGCTAGTCCAAAAGAATTGGTTAACTCTTGACCTTGATCCTCAGACAATTTTGAAGCATAAAATCCAGAAGAAATTATTTCTTCTAGTGTAACTGCAAATCTCGACGCCAAATTCGTCTAAGATACAGTATTATGGAATTATCAGGATGCCTAATTAAGGAGAAGAGAACTTAAATTCTAAGGATTGCTGTTAAAATGCATAGTGCAGCAAAAGATGAATTACCAGCAAAATGGCCTTCCCTCTTATCAAGTCCACTGATATCCCCTGCTTCTTTACTCTAAAAAGATCTGCACAAAATCCTTCACTAGCAGTCTCAAAGCATTTTCATCACCACTTCCCTGAAGTAAGCTGCAACTTCACCGTGCTTCTGCTTCTCCCTACAAGGAGTGCTACCAAAGATCATGCTATGACAGCGTTAATTTCAATTAGTAAAGCAGATCCACCAATGTAAATGGTATTGCCATATCTTGACATATATATGTACCTGACTGCCTTCCTGGCTTCCTGTGATCTGTCTGTAACAAGCCTCAAAGTTTCTGTTTCTTAGTATCTACCTCACAAACAGCTTGCCCATATCGCAATACTATGAGCCGTCTAGTCGTTCATTTGAGGATATGGGTCACAGTTTGCAAAAATCACATGTTGATCGCGAACTACCTTAACCTAATGAACCCCAGAAAGTCTTGAACGTGTAAGTCAATTAGAGCTCCATATTCTGACTATTAGGTACAGAAAAGACTAGGATTTCTCTTCAAAACGCCAAGAAAGGAAGGATCTTTATTCCTTCCATTTTCGCTAGCAACTTTCTTTTAAATATTTGAAATGCGATTTCAGAACACACACACACTGATAAGAATTAGCATCCTCATTGGAGTTACCAAGTATACCTTGCACTGATCAATAAGTTAGATTTTGTACTTCTTTTGCTACATATAGAAAAAGACATTAATTTAAGAAGAAAAAAAAAATAACATAAGGGACCCTTCACCTCTAACTCATCTGCTAAAGCAAGTCAACAAACAACCAAAAAAAAGGCAATGGCAAAAGAGATGACCGACTCAAAAAGAGTGTACAAATTGCATATATCCGGAAGAATCATCCCATTAGCACTCAAAAATAAAATATGCTCCTTGAAATTCAATCTGAATCAGAAGAATATTGAGGCTTCAGTGTCACTACCAACTTAGATAGTGTCTCTCCCATGTCTTCCACTTCATCTTTTCCAAAACCCCAACTTTGGAGCAATTGCGCCCCAAGGGCTCCTCGGTCAATACCTAACTTACGAAGGTTTCCAAGTTTACTTTCCAAAAAGGGCAAAACAGCAGTGCTTGAACGTAATCTTGTTACCATAGGAATGGATTGGACTTCAAGAGATCCCCTAGATGAGGACCCTGAAATTGGGGTCTCCAATAGCTCACCATGTTGGCCAATCATATTGCCAAAGATCGAAGGGAAAGGCAAGGGTATCGGAAGAGGACAAGTAGCAACTGATAGGTGTGAGAACTTGGGAATCATCATTGAACTATCATATGCAGCTTGAACTGCATCCTTAACTTCATAAATTGAGGCCCTTTGGTTTCCTGAAAATTAAATGGAACTACAGTTACACAAATCAAGTATATGTGCATAAGCTGTAAACAAGAAGGTGTAAATATATGCACCATTGAAACTCGTTGAATAGCCCAATATGCTTTTACAGGTGGGCATTCATTCACTTTACACATCTCAGGGTTACCTCAGTTTCCTCGAAGCAAATCTCTCACGAGTTAAAGTTACAAGCACCTTACAAACTACTATTTTATTTGCCATTTAATTGGTCCCAAATAGCCTGTTTGGCCAAGCTGCAAAAATCCACTTATTTTGAGAAGTGTTTTTTCTCAAAAGTATTTTTGGTAAGAAACAGTTTGTGTTTGGCTAATTAATTTGAAAAGCACTTCTGAGCAGCAATTAGTGTTTGGCCAAGCTTTAAAAACTATTTCTAAGTGTATTTTTCTCAAATGTGCTTTTCAAAAAAGTATTTTGGAGAGAAGTTACTCTTTTCTGCTTCTCTAAAATTGCTTATGCTTCTCTTCAAAAGCACATTTTCTTTCCAAAAGCTTAGCCAAACGCTCCAACTTTAAAAAACACTTTTTTTTTTCTAGGGTTGGAGAAGCTTGGCCAAACAGGCTATAGTCCCACTATTTAGGTAGGTTATAACTTTGAGATTAGTCCACATGGAACAGTGAATCATCTCATTTCCCAACTTTTCTTTACTGTATCTAGTCCATTATCTTTAGATCTTCAAATGAAAAGCTTGCAAAATCATTTCACATAGCAGGGATTTGACGGTAAGATTTTAATCTGAAATTAATCGAGCTATTTGCCTTAGCAGTTCAAACCATGTTAATTTAATGAAATTTAAGTACAGCAGTATAGCCTGAACTTCACTTTAGTAAAAGCAGCAATAAAGATCGGTAATTTGACATATATTAAGCAGATGGAGTCTATAAAGAGATGAGAAAGCCAGTATGAGAATCATCAAAAGTAAGTCAAAGCTATATATAGGACGAGAAGACTGAACAGCAAATGTAAACAATATCAAATACCAGATGTAACTGCTCCATGAATGTTCATTGTTTCCACTGCATGTAAATCCTCAACATCTTCTGCTACATCTGGAGTCAAGGGCTGCAAACTTCTAAGTAAGGACTGCTGAGCCTGGTTTACTGCGGACAAAAGAGTCTCCAACATCAGGTGTGAAGGTAATTGAAATGACTTCAGAAAAATGAAAGTGGCAGGAAAAGAAAGCATACCACTTAAAGAAGGTGCTGGCATAGCAACATCTAATACAGTTACCATGTTCTGCCTCATTTGGCCTGCTAGCATTTGTACAATTCCGTACATATCTAGAGCACCAGATGTACAGATTGATTCGGCAGAAGGCCCAGATTGTTTCATCCTAAAAGGAAGACTAAACGAGTGCATCGCAGACGCATACACTGCACTGGAGTGGTAAGGCTTTTCGTCTTTAATGCAGAGAAACTGGGAAGCTCTACCTTGACAGTTACATAAATGCAAATATTAGCCACAGCAGGAACTCATATTCAGATTAGAGACACAATATGAGAAGCATACTGAGTAAGAGGTCATATAATATGATTCAGTTATAGAAGTTATGACCCGCACAGATGAAACTAGAAAAGAGAAAGGTAGACAAACAAGAAACAAGTTCTTACAGGTGAAGAAAGAGTCTACCAACTATACAACATCCATCAGTTTTAATATCTAGATGAACTGGTAAAAGAGAACAACATCACCACCTAATATTTAGCTGTTAAATATAAAAGTTTAACACCCATGTTCTCACCCACCAATTACTGAAATCTCCAAATTCTTTTGAAGCACATAGGATTAGTGTAATTATTAATTGTTTTTAAATAAAGACAAATAGATTAGTGAAATTCAAATTTGTTAATTCTGTTTGATGCTAAAAATTGCTGAATGTGTTGACAAAATTCACACAACTCCTTTTTGAGCGAGGAAAACACAAGTTTGCTTCCAGTAAGAGAATGTTTGAGGCACAAGCCATGATATTTTCAAAAGAATATGGGGTGGACATATGCGAACTCATGGGTTGGCTACATATAAGTATTAATGAACCCATTAAGTATCTCTTTGTTGTAGCCCACGAGCCGATACAGATAAATAATCTCCTTTGTGTGGACTAATATGCAGTACGAACATGCAAATCAATTTAGTTCAACAGCTTCATAAAAAAAATGAATTTAGTTCAATAAAGGAATCTAGGATGCTTGAGACAAGCATATTTAAGGAACTTGGGAAATTTTATTGAAAGAATCTCATTATGAGAATAGCAGTTCTTACTTCCACTCAAGGAGGGCAGACCAACAGGGATAATCAATTTACATAACTCTGATAGCCTTGAAAATGAGATTGCATCGTGAAGATTACGCGAGATAGCTTGCTTGCGGCCTTTGGAATCCATGTTCAAGCTAGGATTACGTGCATTATATAGTAAAACTGGGACGTTTGGGTACTCATCTGCAATGTTCTCCAGAAATGCAGCAGCTACACCAGAAAACCCTCCAGAGTCATCAACAACACATTGTATCCCCTGTCAAGGAGATATTAACAAAAGATCAACTCTTGCCAACAGGAAATGAACACAAGTGCAGGTGAAATCATGTTTGATTAGGCATTTACACATAGACAAATGTCAAGCAGTAAAGGAAGATAAAACCATTTGAGTCCAAAAAGAGTGGAAGATTTAAGATCTCAGAAAGCGCGGGGGAGAATGTAAAGTCACATTCCCAACATCAAGCTGAAAAATTGATACTCAAACTGCTATAATCAAGCATTTGAAGACCACACAAATTTATACTTCCTCTGTTCCAGTTTATGTGAAACTATTTTCTTTTTGGTCCGTTCCAAAAAGAATGACCCTTTTCTAAATTTGGAAATAATTTAGCTTAAACTCCCAATTCTACCGTCGGTGAGAAGCTTTTATAATCACACAAATACTCTGGACTCCTTTTTGACTTGTTTAGGACCACAAATTCTAAAAATTCATTTTAGGACTCCTTTTTAACCACACATTTTTTTTTCTTTAACCTTTACCTTATCAAAAAAAAATCATTTTTTCTTAAATTCCATGCCCAGTCAAACAGGTTCACATAAATTGATTTAAGTCAGTTGCAAAACCAATCTGATAATAATATTGGTCTGAGATGAGCTTAAATGGAGCGACATGATCAGTGAGGCTTCATCAGACTTCCAACTTGCTTGAGATTCAGGCGTAGTTCCTGACTTCCTGTTGTTGATACACCAACCTGACAACAGATAAGATATTATAGTCTGGTAGTATAGTGAGGCTGCCCCCAGGGCTTTGGTTCAATGGTAAGGATGCAACACGTGAAGTGCCGACTTGTCACACGTCACGGGTTTGGACCATGGCATGGACAAAAGGGTTGATATTTAAGTTGGGAGTAGTGTAGATGAGCTGGCCCATACTCCCGGATTTTTGAACCTGTTGATACCTCACAAAGTGGACTGACAGGCGATTTCACCGATATTAAAAAATAAAACTACTGTGAAGCTTTAGAGCACAGGACTAAAGGTCAGCCTATTGATACTCAATGAGGATAAAGTTCATTCAACATCAAGAAGAACTTACATACAAGACAAACAATGCTGTCAAACACGTAGAGAAATAGTAATATGATCTTACTGGGAAGAATTACAACCATTAGATGGCATAATTTTTAGGTGGTTGATCTGCCCACAAACCCGAGGGTGTTTGTGAACAACAAAAAAGCCAGCCAGAAGAAATAGTAGTCCAAATATTTCAATCATAAGTACCTGAATATGATCACATTCTTCAATGAAGAAACGAAGCCTATCATCTATTTCTTCACCGTGTTGATGTCCACAAAACGCATCCTTCCCGAGTGCATAATTATCGAAATCCTGAATATCTACCCATAATCCACTTAATTCATACAAACTCTGTGGATGATAGTGCACTTTTGAGAAGTCTGTCCAATATTGAACATCATTTTCCAAACATTCAACAATATCCTTATCTTGAATTACTCCCTGAGAACTGTAGTTCCTATTGTCTAAAGCGGCTTTGTCCATGGTCTCCTGTTCTTCCTCACTTAAACTTTGCAAGAAGAGATTCCTTCTTAAAGGTTCAGATGCATGAGTTGCGACTCTACCCTTCCTGCACATTTGTCTGAAGACCTTCAGCATATGGTTCCACTCAAACTTAGGTATATGAATTTTGCAAACCTTCCCCTCATCACCATCAATGATGTAAATGTCCAGTTGGCCTTTTTGTTTTTCTGATAAGTTATTTATATAAAGGAAACTTTTTATAGTGATTTTGCATCTTCTGGATGAACCAGCTTTTTTTCTCCTTATATTTATTTCTTCTCGTTTTTCTTTTTTCTTTTTCTATGTCTTTTTCCGGCAGTGGGGTGGGAGTGGTGGTTGGGTGAGGAGGAGAACATGTCGTGCCATACTTTGTGCCATACTATTTTAACACAGAGTAATGGATTGCAAGACAAACAGCTTTAGAGTCTCACCATGTCATAACATCCAAGCTTTTGGCTGGGATTTGATTGTACAAGGATCCATGCGAACTCAAAGATCCAAGAGACCCTATCATGTTACAAATGTGCAAAAGACCATTTGTTAGATCAATTAACTATGGACTACTTATTCTCTAGCATAATATGAAAAATATCTCTTCCTCTGCTTGTTGGTTTCACCAATGGGTGACAGCAGAACAATCAATAATTTAGGTAAAGATGTGATTATGCCTAGTAGACGTCTTCCAGTCATGAGATGATATAATGTGCATATCTGTTCATGAAGAACGAGTCAACAAATGATTAGTTGGAATGACATAGGTAAACCAGATAAGCTTTGAGGTTAAGCCTATGCAATTATAATTCGAGTATTGTAACATATGTGCTCCATATAGGGTTATACAGAAAACTTTAAGAGAGGAATTTCTGCCTTGGCCAGCACTTTGATCATAATTTGTTCATTTCAATAATTAAGAATACAACCCCCAGATACATAAGGTGTAAGTCTGTGGAAAAAGTGTAAAGACAAGAATGAAGAAAACAGATCGAGTTCTACCAAACTTTTCAGATTTTTCCTGCTTGAAATATACTTGTCCTGATCTGTTATTCAAATTTTACAGAACATTTCTTTTTCTTTGTCCATCATTCTGTTAGCAATGTCATGATCAATATCAAAATCTAATGATCACTCCAGCGACAGAGATTTCAATGAAGAAATCCTGGCATCAACATGCAAACAATAGTCGGATTTCAAATAGATTATTCAACCACAGAGGGTCAACTACAGAGAACATAACTGCAAGAAGACATAGAGCTTGTCTCCACTTTAAATTCCACCCATCTCTGATCTTATATGAAAGTTCAAATTCTAATTAAAGAGAAACTTGGAACCAGCCCAAATTGTTATCGAATATGGATGCAGACAAAAAAAATGGATGCAGAAATGCTATTGAACTGAGCCAAAAATAGCTCCTCAATTATTTTGATCCATACCTACCACAAAGCTCCAGTTTAACCTTCATATCATATATAATTTATTTTTTTAATTGAATCATGTCCTATATAATGTGCATAGAAGCTAACTGCTAAATATTCTAGTGTAGAAGGTATGGAGGTAAGGCAACTTCCAAAGAAATCTATTTACTTACTAGCTTGAGGTCCCGCATAGTCTGATTACCAACTGGAAGAGTAGGCAGTAACAAGAAGATCATGTAGTCCCAAGACAACAGAATAACATAAACCCCAAACCATGGTGCTTAATAAAGAGATCTTTGAGGCAACTCAACGTGACGATTAGATAATATACCTTGAAAATTTACTGAGACCATTCGAGGGGTGTATGTAAGGACGCCCTACATTCCAAAAACGTGAGAGAGTAGCTCTAAGTATGTAAAAGTTATAGAACAAAGACATAATCCACTATAAAGTTCATGATCAGATAACTCACCTGCTGAGTTTCACCAGTACGATACAACACGTCCATATCAAGACCATGATTTCTGAATACTTGATCACTCTCAGGGCTTTCAGCCAATCCAAGTAATTCATCCTTCAATATTCAACATTGAGTAAGAAAATATTAGCCAACAAAATCGGTAGTACTTAACCAACTTGCAGCCTATTACCCTGAATTTACAACCAAGAATTGGGAACGTAGTTACCTATTCCAGTTAGGAACTTATACTAGAAATGAAAGCGAGGTGGAAAAAAGGAGGAAGAAAAATAGAAGATATCAGTTACCTGAAGAAGAGAGCATCCACTTTAAATCAAATACGCGGATGGAGCTATGATCAAAATCCTTATCCTTTGTCAAATCATTAACTGTGGCGCTTCACAAACTACTGAAACTAGGTTTCTGACTTACTGATTTTTTAATTTAACGCATCGATTGGCAATATAATGAGCAAAAGATGAGCACAAAGATTAACAAAAAAACTATCATAGAGTCTTTGAAATATTTGCTTCATTTTCATCTTTTTTCTTTCTTTCTTTTTTGGGTCTAATTAGATTGTAAGCTAGTAATTTCAATTAGGAGCACCCACATTTTTGTCCGCCGAGCCCCATACCTCTAGCTAGACCAAAATATTACATGGACGATAAAATGGTTACTAGTGCCAAAAAGCCCTCAAATACAGTGGCAAGTTTAGGGTGCAAACGATTGTAGCAGCCCACACAAGATTCCAAATTTTGAAATAACACATCTTAAATATGTAAAAAGCTCCTATATGACATTGGATTGACATGGTAAGCAAAACATACTTCTGTATGAATAACTCTTAAAATTGCAAAAAAACAGAGCCTCATATGAATTTACTACCTTAGCGTCTTTCTAAAACAAGCAAATGGGCATTCGATAAACCTAGAAATTAAACTAACCATAAACAGTTAAACAGGAGTGAGCTGCTTCGTGAATTAGATGCTTGGCAGTAAAAGGGGGTTTACCTGGAAATTCCAGAAGTGAGAGCCAATAAAGTTGGCATAATTCCCCACTTGAACGGTTACGATTTCTCTCATACTCAACAAGGAACAAGACGACGTCTACAACAGTGCAACTGAACTGAGTCACTGGCAGAAATTGGCGCACGATATTAAATTTTAAGAAAATCAAACCAATTTTGCGTGTCGCTTTGCAGAATATTCTCCAAACAAAATAATATCTGTATAACCAATTTTGCGTGTCGCTTTGCAGAATATTCTCCAAACAAAATAATATCTGTATAAAGTGATAGAGTAGAATTGAGATATAAAAACCTCTTTACAGTAGCGTGAGTAATGAGAACGGACACATTCAAACAGTTGGATAACACAAATACACAGTAAATAATTACAAATACACATATTGTTGGAATTAAAGGACAGATTGGGGTTGGACCCAACGAGTAAGATTGGAAGGGCCTATATTAAGATGGATAATGAAATACTAGAAATACGGCAAGGAAGGCAAAATGAAAGTTGAGATTTTTACCTACCTATATTATAATAGAAATTTATTTACTATTTTAATTTAGGCTCCTTATTAATTATTTTATATACCTATATGTATGGATCGGAACCCGACCTTATAGCGGTAGACGAGGTTAGTCATTTCTCTCGGCTAATGCAAGATTAATAAGTGTCATGACCACCCTTAATTAACGACATTTCATATCCGTCTAAAATAATCATTGAGGTTACGGCCTATCTGTTACGACTAAAATGACCTCCTAACGTGGATCCAGCCAACAAAGGTCAACTTATGCAGTTCATATCTATAAATACTAGGAAAGAAAGCCAAAAAGGGGGTTCCTCTCCTTCCCCATGGGGTTCTAAAAATATGCAGAGCGAAACAAAGAGAGAGAACCCACCAAAGAAAAGCAGAAAGATGGCAGATCCAAATAAACATAATTGTAAGGCTCTGAACATCTTTATGGGGAGGCATACCATCCTATTGTCATAAATAAAGATCATCCATGTCTTCTATTGCTAGCGAGATCATCTTTTATTATCTTTTCCTTTACTAGATTCTTGATGTTACGACTTGCTATGATTGGCCCTCAACTTACCAATATATTGTTTTGAATTCATAAAGTGATCGATAACTTTTGAGCCAAACAATTTGGCGCAGTTTGTGGGGATTTCCTAGCAAGATCGCGTAGCTCCTCCTAAAATCAAAAGCAAAGGGGAAACGTCGAGAAAAGGAAAAATAACCCGATCAGAGTAAGCCTGATCCACCTCGTCCACACACTTGGGACTCATGCCAGGTGCCTTCGCCAGTCAATTCAACTACCGTTGAAATATGACTCGGACTACACGCCCTCCACTCTGAATAATCAACAATGTTCAACAACAGTTGAACTGGGACAGGCCAGGTGCCTTCGTCAGTTAATTCAACTACGGTTGAAGTATGACTCAGGCTACGCGCCCTCGACTCCAAATAATCAACAACGTTCAACGATAGTTGAACCGGGACTCAAACCAGGTGTCTTCGCCAGTTAATTCAACTACGGTTAAAATAGGACTCGGTCTACGCGCCCTCGACTCCTAATAATCAACAAATATTCAACGACAGTTGAACTGGGACTCAAGTCATGTGCTTTCGCCAATTAATTCAACTACGGTTGAAATAGGATTCGGGCTACACGCCCTCGACTCCAAATAATCAACAACGTTCAACGACAGTTGAACTGGGACTCAGGCCATGTGCCTTCGCCAATTAATTCAACTACGGTTGAAATAGGACTCGGGCTATGCACCCTCGACCCCAAACAACCAACAAGGTTCAACTACAGTTGAATTAAGACAAGTCATATACCTCCGCCGATTGTCACACCTCCTTTTGGCGCTGCCCGCGAGGGCGCAAAGGGGTTTTTTCCAATTAAAGGACAATCGAAACGGAATTTATTTATTTGATTCAGAGTCGCCACTTGAGAGATTTATGGTGTCCCAAGTCACCGGTTGAATCCCGAATCGAGGAAAAGAATGACTCTGTTTAACAGTCTGCGAACCAGAAATCCGGATAAGGAATTCTGTTAACCCGTGAGAAGGTATTAGGCATTCCCGAGTTTCGTGGTTCTAGCACGGTCGCTCAACTGTTGTATTCGGCTTAATTTTCTGATTTTAACAATTTTTTGAACTTATGTGCAAATTCACCTTTAACCACTTTTAATGTTAGTATTCATTATTTTAATAAAGAATTGCAACATCCTGAAAATGTATTTCAAACCACGCACAATCAATGTACCCGTGATTATTGACACATTCCGACTTTGTTGAGATTGGGATTTTGGTCACATAAATGTGCACCCGATTTTAGGAAGGTAATATTATTAAATGTCGGGCCTAAAGCAACTAGCGTATTATTAACTTTGCGGAAGGCCATAAAATTCACTAAATGGCACGTCCCGAGGTACGTAATTTGTAATTTTATTTGGCGCGGCGCACCTCGAATATTTTTTAAAGGATATTCAAGCTAAAGAGAATTATCTTAGTCTTGTTTTACTACTTGTACCCAAGGTTTGTTGTAGAAAGAAACAAATTTCTTATGCTACAGTAAGTAGCCAATCAAAAATGACCTTTGCCCTTTCCCACTCGATACTTAGTAAGATTCCATATTAGACAGAAATTAAAAATACAAACAGGCGGAAATAGAAAGCAAAAGTCATAAGAGCATATACTACTCATGATATACATTATTGCTAAACAGTTATTCATGAGAATGATGTCTTTCATTCCTTTTCTCATTCAACCATAATAAGACACTTCTAATCAATCCATAATCAAAAGCAAGACTTAATAATCAGAAAATACCCATAACTGGACGTGAGCGACAGAACGTACCCGGAAAATTTATTGACCCTCGACGGAACTACGACCAGATCTCGATGGATTGAACCTTGTCAACTCAAACGGATTTTTGGAACTTGGCGAACAGTGAGGCGCGACTGGGTTCTACGGTGGGGCTGGTTTGTTTTCCGACGAACTCACCAGGCAGCGTCGAGGTGGCCGTTGCTGGGATGGACAACGACAAGTTGGTGGTCGACGTTGTGACCTGGTAGCGGTTATGGAGGTGCTCGCCGGTGGTCGTTAACGATGGTGGTCGCCGGAAATGGTGGGGAAGATGGCGAGAAACTGGTTGTGGTGGTTCGTTTGGCGGAGATGATGGCGTGATGGAGTAGTTGACGGGCAGCAGTAGTGATGTTGCTGCTCGACCAAGGAAAATGAGTTTGGGGGCTTCCGGTTTTGTTATGCTTCTTCTTCAAGATAAAGAAAAAGAGCAGCATTAGTTTTTTTTTAGTACTCCTTTATGAAAAATGAAGAAACAGTAGTATCTTTTCTTCCGCAAGATACTCAACAGTGGTCTCTTCCCCCTTCCTCTCTCTATCTTCCGCCTCTGTATATGTGTGTGTTTGTGTATTAAAAATGAAAAAAAAAAAACGTGTGAGCCCCTCATCCGTAAATCTTGTCCCAAAATGGGTAAAAGGTGTGTCCCACTACTCTAGGAGTCTAGGTTTAGGATAGTGGGTTGGGTATGCATATTGGGCTTAGGTCCAAAAATTATAAAATTAAACGGGTAGTTTAAATCTTTGTTCAGAATCGAGAATAAAAAAAATAGTATTATTTAATTAATCCTACATAAGTAAAATAATTATAAAAATAAGACTAACAATTAAAATAAAAACTAATTTTATATTTTTCAAGATTAAAGTAACTACAAAATATTAATGAAACTTTTTTTTTTTTTGTAATTTTTGTTTTTATATAAAGATAAAAATATAAAGTACTATTTTTTTATATTTTTCAAAAAATAACTACACCATATTAATAAAATTATTTTTTGCTATTTTTATTTTAAGATAAAAATAAAGTAAAAGAGTCAAAATTAGCTAAGATAGTTATACTAGGACAAAACTAAATATTTTACGCTAAAATATAAAAAATCTCGGGGAGGGTCAAAAATCACGCGTCTACACCGATAAACTGACAAGAAAACTGAGGCACGGAGCAGGTACCCTCGCCAACCAGGTAAGCATGTCTAACTCCTACTATGATGAAAGACATGCGAGATTCGGCGCCTTCCAAACCACCGGGTCGAGCTTTCGTCCCCACGGCGAATAACCTGATCGCGCCTGGAATGGGATTAAGATCGGAACGAGCCTCCTTCGAGGTGATGCCTTGCCACGCCCACTCAAGTAGCGAGGGGATTGGCTGCCAACGTCCAAAAATTAGCCCCTCCCCCCCCCAATATGCAAATGAAACGAACAATAAATAAACGACAAAAGGGAACTCCCCCTTGTTTGTAAAACAATCGCGGGCCACGCTCGCATACATCCATCCAAACATCGTCCAAAAATAAAATAAAAAAAGAGGAAGAAGAATAACAACAACGTACACAAAGAAAAAAAATAACAACAACAGCCACTAAAAAGGTGAAGAAACCACCCGTTTCACTCGGAGCCGTCCGCACCATCACTTGCTCCAGCTACATCGTCGCCTGCTCCATCTGCGCCACCACCTACAACCCCCGCATCGTTGCCAGCTCCCGCCAAACTCCCGTCAGTACCATTATCAATACCAGGCATTGCGGCGTCAAAACCACATTCCATACGAGCTCCCCGCGCCCTTTGGCATGCTCCCTAAAAAACGGCTTCGGATAAGATGCCGGCCTCAAACAAATATTTATACACATCCCGCTGGGCCTCAGCATAAACCTCGCGGGAACCACCCATAAAAGCGGACTGCTTCTAGATACGCCTATTCTCTTCTTGTAAAAGCGTGATTTGCCCCACCGCATCTTGAGCACCCCGCTCTAAAACTCTGATCCACTCTTCAAGACTGCCCTCTCTAAAGGTAGCAACAGCCCTCACCAGTTATAACTGATATTTGTTGGCGCAGATGACCCTCTGTAACTCATCCACCCCGGCTGAGGCCTCAACCAACCTCCGCTTTAAAGCCGCCACCTCCCACGGCAACTTTCCCACTCCACTGTGAGGTGACTTCCATCACCTTAGTAAAATGCTCATACTCTATCGAGGCCCTCCGCCCAGCCTCGAGCTCATCATCCTTCCGACACAATTGGTCCTCTAAAGCCCTTATGCGACCAAGCGCTTGGTTTGCCTGCAACTCCCTCCTCGCTAACTCTTCAACCAACACCCGATTACGGGGATCAATCATTATATGTTCGCTCATATCCCTGCACTTGTTTCAGTAGCGACGACATTTTTCAAGCACCCGCAAAACACTCTAGACCGAACATTGGCCCGGCGAAGACTCTTCATCTGCAACAAAAAAGCCTGCAAAATAAAGAACGACGGGTCAGGCAGAAAATTAAAAAAAAAACAAGGTAAAAAGAAAGCAAATAAGCTTCCATCTCCAAGCACGTACCCTGATCCCCATCATGGCTACTTCGTTCATTAGACCAGTATCCGTAACCCCCCTCAACGATTCATTCTCCACCGCAGAACACAACTGTCCAAACTGCGACGCCAAACTCGAGTCCAGCAGCAACAAATTCTCATTCAGAGGAACTTCAATAACGTGCGGCCTTCCATCCGAGTAAACTGCCGCACTTGTGACCCCATCATGAAACATGGGGACATCCTTAGAATCCAAATCCGAGTAGGATGTAGACCTGGTTCCTGCGGCCTCCACCTCCGCCGAAGGGGTACTCGAGCCACCAATATCCACGACCACACGGGAAGCCTCCCCCAACTCGACCATATGGGTCAAAGACTGAGCAATTGGAGTGGCACTTCCCTCTCAATCCACACGAACCTGAGAGTCATTTTCTCTCGGCCCATCTTCCAGAGTGGGCGCCACGTCTGTACCCTCTCCCACCTCAAAAGGAGGAGAATCCACATTTATTACAATAGGAGGAACAGTTACCACCGCCGCTGGAGGATCCGGAGTGAAGACAACCTTGTGCCTAGTAGGAAAGAGAGAGAAAACGCTGCCTTGTCGTTTTTCCGTCATAAACCTTGTATACTTGATAAGTATTGAGCTCGCTTAATGTTTAATTAAAATCAAACTAATTTACCTTTAAAGGAAACATTATACCGCAATTGAAATAATTATATACGCCACTCCTACATTTTATCATTTATTCATTTGGTATGAATATTAATATTAAACTAATATTATTACACGTTCGAGTATTGTATATTAAAAAGCTATTTTTTGAGGTAAAAATTATATAATTTACGAACAATATTTAATTTTGACAATTGACGTATAGTAGTATATTGTGACGATCTGGCCCGTCGTCACGGGAATTACCACCCCGTTATGTTGTAATTACATAATTCATGCTTTTATATCGGTGTTAGAGTCTATCGGGGGAGTTAGGAGTGAATTGGATTAAAAATGAGGCATATAGCCTTTTTGGAGGAAACTAGCATAAGGAAAGTCAACCCGGAGTTGACTATTTAGTTAGAGAGCTCGGAATCGAATTCTGATGATTCGGTCAGCTCCGGGAGATCATTTGTGAGCTAGGAGAGTGATCGGAATTGAATTTGGAGATCCGGTGTAGAAATAGGCTTGAATTGGCTAAGGTTGAATTTTGGCAAAATCCGATCGATAGGTGAGATTTTGATCCGGGAATCAGAATGGAATTTCGACAGTTGCAGTAGCTCCGTTAGGTGATTTTGGATGTGCCTGCAAAATTTCAGGTCATTCGGAGGTCGTTTGGTCGGGTTGTCGATCGAATGTCGATTTCGGAAGTTTTGAAGAAACTTAGGCTTGAATCCGTGCGTAATTGGTGATTTTGATGTTTAGGATGGTGTTTTTATGATTGGAACAAGTCTGAATTGTGTTATGGAGTATGTTAGTGGTTTTCGTTGGGGTCCCGGGGGCCTCGGGATGAATTCGGGGGTCCAAACGGACCATTTTTGGCCTTAGACAGCAGCTGAATTGCTGCTGTATCTGCAGGAAGAAATCCTTCATCGCGTTCGCGATGAAGGGGCACGCGTCGAAGGTCAGCAAGGGTATACATCGCGTTCGCGATGGTCTAGACGCGAACGCGTAGGGTCGGGATCGGAGGCTTCGCGTTCGCGTGGAGTTGGAACGCGTTCGCGTAGGTTAGAAGGGTTGGTCATCGCGTTCGCGTGAGTGGAGACGCGGACGCGTAGAAGAAAATCCGGGCGGTTGGAAATCTGTGCTTCGCGAACGCGTGACTTCACGTCGCGTTCGCGATGAAGGACTGGAGCAAGGCATCACGTTCGCGTGGGAGGCATTGCGAACGCGATGAAGAAAGTAAGCTGGCAGTGAGTTTAATTACAGAACAGGACCAGTCGCGGGTTTCATACCCCAAAATGCCATTTTTGAGTTCTATAGAGAGAAACTCACGGGAATTTATGCATCTGATGAACAGTGTGTTCAGGCCGTATCTTGATTCATTTGTGATTGTGTTCATTGACGACATTCTAGTCTACTCTCGTAGCCAGGAGGAGCATGCTCGGCACTTGAGTATTGTGTTGCAGAGGTTGAGAGAGGAGAAGCTGTATGCCAAGTTCTCCAAATGTGAGTTCTGGCTTGAGTCCGTGGCATTCTTAGGGCACGTGGTGTCCTGTGATGGTATTCAGGTAGATCCGAGGAAGGTCGAGGCAGTGCAGAGTTGGCCCAGACCGACCTCAGTTACCGAGATCCGTAGCTTTCTGGGATTGGCAGGGTATTATCGCCGATTCGTTCAGGGATTCTCTTCTATTGCTTCACCCTTGACTAGATTGACTCGGAAGGGTGTTCCTTTCTTATGGTCCGAGGAGTGCGAGGAGAGCTTTCAGAAGCTCAAGACAGCACTGACCACAGCACTAGTCTTGATTCTGTCGATAGCTTCAGATTCTTATACTGTATATTGTGATGCCTCAAGAGTTGGCATTGGTTGTGTGTTGATGCAGGAGGGTAGGGTCATTGCTTATGCTTCTCGTCAGTTGAAGCCCCACGAGAAGAACTACCATGTTCATGATTTGGAGCTAGCAGCCATAGTTCATGCCTTGAAGATTTGGAGGCATTACCTGTATGGTGTCTCCTGTGAGGTGTTCACGGATCATCGCAGCATTCAGCACTTATTCAGACAGAATGACCTTAATTTGAGACAGCGGAGGTAGTTGGAGTTGCTTAAGGATTATGACATCACTATTTTGTATCATCCGGGAAGGCAAATGTTGTGGCCGATGCTTTGAGTCGGAAGGCAGTTAGTATGGGCAGCCTAGCTTTCATCCCAGTTGGGGAGAGGCCATTTGCTTATGATGTTCAGGCCCTAGCCAATAGGCTAGTGAGATTAGATATTTTAGAGCCGAGTCGGGTGTTGGCTTGTGTTGTTTCTCGATCTTCCTTATATGATCGCATCGGGGAGCGACAGTATGATGACCCACATTTGCTTGTCCTTAAGGACAGAGTGCAGCATAATGATGTTAGAGATGTGACTATCGACAGTGATGGTGTTCTGAGGATGCGGGGCCGTATATGCGTGCCCAATATTGATGGTTTGCGGGAGTTGATACTTGAGGAGGCACACAGTTCGCGGTACTCTATTCACCTAGGTGCCGCAAAGATGTACCAAGACTTGAGACAGCACTACTGGTGGAGGAGAATGAAGATGGATATTGTTAGGCATGTAGCTAAGTGCCTCAATTGCCAGCAGGTCAAGTATGAGCATCAGAGACCGGGCGGTGTTCTTTAGCGTATGGTTATTCCCGAGTGGAAATGGGAGAGGATCACCATGGATTTTGTTACTGGACTCCCTCGGTGAGCACGTGATTTTTGCCTTACTTGAGAAGTACTCCCAGAAAATTCAAAAATAAAAATAGTTTCGTGTTGGGTATGATTTTTGTGATTTTGTGTTATTTTATCTTTTTGTGTGCACGTTTATTTATTTAAATTAAAAATACAAAAAATATATGCTAAGTTTTGCATTTTTTAGTGTTTGATATCGAAGTCATGTGATTTACATTTTTAGGTGATATGTAATTGTGTACGTTAATTGTAGTAAAAAATAGCGGTGTTATAGGTTAGTATATATACATATGTGTGTATATATATATATATGTATATATATACATATGTGTGTATATATATATATATGTATATATACACATACACATATAATACATCATGAAGATCCGATCTGGGCCAAATTTAGTCTAAAAGCCAGGCCCAAACGAATTTCTCCTAATCCAGCCCAAATACCCGTCCAAGCTTCAGCCTGTGTAACACTTGATCTGGACCGTTGGATTTTATTATCCAACGGCCCAGGTTAATCCTTTAATTCCAATATACACTCAGACTATATCTTAACCAAACGACGTCGTTTGGTTTAAGTGAGGGGATCCTGATCGTTGATCGTAAATGATCCAACGATCAGGATTCAATCTCATATCTCGTATATAAGGCTCATTCCACACCCCGCCCCCCCCTTTCAGACCCCCCCCTCAACCGTCTCCCATCTTCAGAGACCAGGTCTCTTGACCCCCGCCTCCCTCCGCCGTGCTCCGCCTGCCGGAAATCGCCTCACGGCGGTTCCGGTAGGCCAACGGCCGCCAAACTAATACCAAAATCTTCCCCTCACCTCCCCCGTTACGAACCCAGCCTTCGCTAACCTCGAATCACTCCGGAGCTCCTCGAATCTTCATTTGAAGATTCGAGTCAAATTCGAACCAATGCCAAATCACCCCAAACTCACCCCAAACCCTCACATGGCCTCCCTCGTACCCCCGCCGGCTTTCGTTTACCTCGAATCTAACCAGAAATGCAAAAGCCCCAAATCCGAGCCCAAGAACCCTAGTTTTGGAAAAACCCAATTCGAGCCGGGTTAGCTGTAATTGAAGTCCAAGGGACTTTAGTCTAGATGTTCCCAATCGAGAACATCTTGATTAAAGCCCGTTTGGCTTCAATAGTTCCCAAATTTTGGTTCAAAGCCTGGGTCGGCAGTTTTCTTATGAGGTATCCATTTCTTCTCTAGTCGATTCAATTCAATTGTGTGAACATGTGTGTTTGTTTTGTTTGTGTTTCAATTTTTATCTGTTATTAATTTCTCATATCGATTGATCTATTCTCCTCCTTCAACAGACCTTTTATGTGGTCGATTCCTATTCTTTACCAATTCTTGTTTGAATTCAATGCCACAACAACTTGTATGCCCAGTTCGTTTAATGTCGTCAACAATCCAATTTGTTTGTATAATTTGCCCTGGCCTGCCCGTATGCGATGCACAAGTGTGGGATTTGATTGCTTGTTTAATTCTGGATTAAGAGTTAATTGTTTACAGAGTTAGGATTTAATTGAGATTGTTTATTTAATCACTTGCCCATAAAGGGGCTAGTGGAACCTGCACAGCAGGGTATCCCACTGATGCCCTGCCACCAGCCTTATTGTTTAATGCTGGAGTCCATACATTGGACAGGAGATAGTGGGGTTTGCAGGGAATATGATGGGTTGGGGAGTCAGGGTAGGGGGTAACCTTAGGAGCTGCTGGTCAGCTATAAGAAGGGGAATACCTTAGTAACTAGAGGGGGAGATAGACAGTGATAAACAGGAGAGTACCTGGAGAGCAAACACAGTCATAACTGGAGAACACTTAGAGAAATATAAGCAGCAAAGATCCATTCTTGAAAACCAGAAAAGAAGATAGATAGAAAGAGCTGAGAGAGGCTACTGTTTCATTAGTTTCCAGGCTACTGTGTTGTGGTTGTGCTTGTCTGTTGGTGGCAGTGCTCATTTGGTGCTGTTGGTCATTAGTGTTGTTGCTCCTGGTCGTTTGTGTTGCTGTGCACAGTGTTGTTGGTCCAGTGCTGGTTCTTCTGTTGTTGTGTGTTGCTGTGTTATTGTGGCTAACTGCCACTGGTTGTGGTCGTGTGTGTTGATATTGCTGGCCTGGTTGTTTGTTGCTGCTCTTGGTCTGTTGGTTGCTGGCTGGTTTGTAGTTGTTGCTGCCTGGGTTGATTATTGTTGTTTGTTCCATTGTTGGTCGCTGTTTGTGTCTATAGTGGTGCTGCCTGGGTGGTTTTGTTGCTGTCAATCCAGTTTGTTGTTGGCTGCTGTGGTTAACTGCCATTGTTTATTGGTCTACTGCTTTAGCTGGTCTATTGTTGTTACTGTGGTGGTCATTTGTTGCTGGTCCAGTGTTTGGGGCTATTTGGTTGGTTATCATTGTTGCTGTGGTGTCTGTGTGGCTGTTGGTTCACTGTGTTTATTACTGGTGTACTGTTGCTGTTACTGTTCTTGTTACTGTTGTTGCATTGCCATTGCTCACTCTTCCTTGTTCTTCCGCATTCCAGGTACACACCTCTGTTATTGTAGTTCCTTGGTTCGAAAAGAATGAAGTTTGAAGCTTATGCATAAAGTCTATTGAAACATGTAGTCGTCTAAAGTTCTTATGTTTAATTACATTCTGTTATTCTCCAATTAAGCTTGTATTGCTAGTCTTGGTTATTGGAAAAGTGTAGCTAGGCCAAAGATACAATGTCGTTAGATAAGCACGTAAACCTGAATTAGTCTGTTGTATCTCTATTCAATCTTCTCTGCTTATGTGTGTAATCTCCAAATCTGTTAACGTTAGACCTTATGCTAAAAGCAAGATTAGCCGGGGAGTTGTTACTCAACGGAATGACGTAATTAGATTAAAAAGAGTCGGGGGCGCATTTCATGTGACCCGACCCCAATTTTGGGAAAGAGTAAACAAAGCGTGTCAGGAACCACAGGCGCACTTCATGTGGTGTGGTTCGTAGCAAGTTTTTAATAATTTGGAAACAACTCTTAAGTAAAATACAGTGGGATGTAGTTTCGCTTTAGATTTGAATCGAATGTGCGTCTCACCCAATAGTTACACTAATCGCGCAGCCTTCATAAATGTACATATAAAATACTTAGATGTTGAGATGCGTCGTTTCTTAACGAATATCACGCCCTTCACAACAGTGTAAATAAGTAGTCGATCCGGGCGCATATTTTAGTTCTATTTTCTTAAATACGGGTGTGCATTTCATGCGACCCGAATCCAAACCCCGAAATGTTGAATAGGAATATGTCGAGGATCCGGGTGCATTTCATGTGACGTGATTCAAAAGCATATTTTTAAGCAACTTTCTCTTTCGTAAATCATAACCAATAATAAAAGCGGTAAAGGGATATTAACTTGCACTAAGTACATAATTGTAAAAAGCGGATAGATAAGCCAAACACGACAGTTGAGCGACCGTGCTAGAACCACGGAATTCGGGAATGCCTAATACCTTCTCCCGGGTTAATAGAATTCCTTATCCGGATTTCTGGTTCGCGGACTGTTAAATAGAGTCATTCTTTTCCTCGATTCGGGATTTAACCGGTGACTTGGGACACCATCAATCTCCCAAGTGGCGACTCTGAAATAATTAAAATAAATCCCATCTCGATTGTCCTTTAATTGGAAAAACTCTTTGCATCCTCGCGGGTGCGGTAAAAAAGAGGTGTGACAGCTCTGGCGACTCTGCTGGGGAAGTTTTTTCAGAATTCGAGCTCGGAATAACCGTTGTATTTGGCATATTTTATTATCTGATTCTTTTACATGTTGGCATCAATGTGCAAATGTTGTTTTTACTGCTTTGATATTTTGTGAACTGTACATATAAATTGTGCCGGAACCAATCTCCTCCCTGAGTCTTCTAAATCATGAAGAAGGGTGCACTTCGTGTGACTTCTTTTCTGTATAGTGTCTAATTCCCATTTTAGAACGAGGTTTGGATAAGTTGCAAAACCGGTGAAGCTTCTGTATTCCCGGGTTGCTGCCTCCTCCTCGGCTCGAGCTGTCCGCTCGGGTAAGCCAAGTCTAGAACGGATAAACCCAGGTTTTTAAACCTAGAATAACAAAGCTTCATGCCGGATCCCTAGTAGGAAACGTTTATTTGCATCATGCCGCATTTTGGCTTAGGGGACTCAACACAGGGGTTGGGTCCGTCTAGGACAGGTGACCTGAAATGAACAGACTATCCTGCTGCATCCTGTTTGTCTTGCGCGTTTGTCTGTTATAGACTTGCATGCTGACCGGTGTGAGCACGTGATTTTTGCCTTACTCGAGAAGTACTCCCAGAAAATTCAAAATAAAAATAGTTTCGTGTTGGGCATGATTTGTGTGATTTTGTATTAATTTTATCTTTTGTGTGCACGTTTATTTATTTAAATTAAAAATACAAAAATATATGCTAGGCTTTGCATTTTCAGTGTTTGATATCGAAGTCATGTGATTTACATTTTTGGGTAATATGTAATTGTGTGCGTTAATTGTAGTAAAAACAGCGGTGTTATAGGTTGGTATATACATATGTGTGTATATATATATATATATGTATACATACATATATATATATATATATACACATATGCATATAATATAGCATGAAGATCCGAGCTGGGCCAAATTTAGTCTAAAAGCCAGGCCCAAATGAATTGCTTCTGATCCGGCCCAAATATCCGTCCAGCCTCAGCCTGTATAACACTTGATCTGGACCGTTGGATTTTATTATCCAACGGCCCAGATTAATCATTTAATCCCAATATACACTCGGACTATGCTTTAACCAAACGACGTCGTTTGGTTTAAGTGAGGGGATCCTGATCGTTGATCGTAAATGATCCAACGATCAGGATTCAATCTCATCTCTGGTATATATTCCTCATTTCATACCCCGCCCCCCAAGCCAGAACCCCCCCTCTCCCTTCATCTCCCTCTCAGAGCTCTCAAACACCCGGTGTAACGCCGCCCTCCTCCGCCTGCCGGAAATCGCCTCACGGCGGTTCCGGTAGGCCAATCGCCACCAAACCAATGCCAAACCCTTCCCCTCACCTCCCCCATCACGATCCCAGCCTCCATTAACCTCGAATATCGCTCGAGCGTCTCGAATATTTGTTCGAAGGTCGCCGGAATTTGACATTCATGCCAAACCTCACCAAAATCACACCATAGCCTCCCCTCGCCTCCCTCATACCCCCACCGGCCTTGGTTTAGCTCGAATCTTACCAGGGTTGTAAAAGCCCCAAATCTCGGCCATGAACCCTAGATGCCGATTTCTTCCTAATTGAGGTCTAATAGACCTTAATTGGGATGTTTTCATTACTGAAAACATCTCAATTAAGGTCCATTGGCCTCAAAAACGAAGAACCCAAGTCCAAGTTGAATCCCAAGTTCGAATTGAACCCAAGACAGGTCCGGGTCCGTTCAAATGCAGAGTTGGTCTTCTCTTATGGTATTTCTTCCTTTATTTCTTCATATTCCATTTGTTAATCAATTGAATTTGGTCCTCGTGCTTTAGTTTTTCAGTTTTTGTTCTTCATCCCCAAAGACTTTTATTTGGTCAAGTTGCATTCTGTTAATTGTTCGAATGTGTTTGTCATAGGATAGTTATTCGTTTCGCTTGGCGTCGTCGAATTTTTGGTTTTCATTTTTTGCCGAGACTTTCAGAATCACTGTTTGGTAATTGATTTGTTACCATTGTTATATGTTGTAATTGATTAAATGTCGTCGATTAGCTGCCTAGGTCGATTTGTTTGATATCCCAGACAGTGAATAACACTTGTGAATTGAATTGGAGTGTTTGATTGAAACTGAACTTAGGATGGGAATTAGCTGACTAGGAAATTAGGTGTTAGCATCTTTGAAATATCCCTGGTGCCCTGCACATGAAGCTGGACAGTGGAGTCTGCTGTCACTGCAGGGCACTTAGCCTTGTCTGGGCAGAAACCATAGTTAATTAATAAAGTCCATACATGGACAAGGGATAGTGGAAGTTCAGGGACAGTGGGCTGGAAACAGAGAGGGGATGGGCTGGGCAAAGAGAGGGATGGGCAGATGTATTCCCTGATGCTTTTTGGCCCTGATAAGTGGTGGTTTCAGCTATAAAAGGGGAGAGACGGAGAATACATGGGGAGATTTTCAGAGACACACACTATAGAGACATTATAGAGAGAGACTTGAGAGCATCCTGGAAGTAAAAACAGTAGCACATTCATACATTGAGAGATACATACTGATTTTGAGAGCATCTGGTAGGGCAAAACAGTACCTTGAGAGCAAAAACATAGAGTGTGATAAGTAGAACACCTGGAGGGCAAAATCATAGTCATAACTAGGGAGAAAAACAGATACAAAGGTACAAAAGAAGCTACTGTTTCATTGGTCTGGACTGTTTCGTGGTTTTGATCCAGTGTCTGAGATTTGGTCGCTGGTTGGGTGTTGTTCTTGTTGTTATTGGTAGTGCTGGGCTTTTGTTCTTAGCTGTGTTGTATGTGTGTTGCTGCCTGGGTCGATTTGGTGCTGTTGGTCCATCGTTTGGGTTGCTGTTTGGTCCATTTGGTTGCTGCCTGGTTTAGTTGTTGCTGTTACTTCATTGTTGTGTTGCTGCTGGTTGTTGTGTGTGTCTATAGTGGTGCTGCTTGGCTAGTTTTGGGGCTGTCAATCCAGTTTGTCACTGTTTGTTGGTCTAAGTGACTGCTGGTCCATTGTTTGCCACTGGTAGTGTTTGCTATTGGTTTGGTTGAGTGCTGCCACTGGTCGTTGCTGTTGTTACATTGTTTTGTTGCTGCTTGGTTGTCTATTGTTGCCTGGGTTCGAGCTCTAGTCACTAGTTCAGTGATTGATAAAGTTCGATCATTGTTGGTTGTTGGTTGTAACTGGTCTATTGGGTGTTGTTGTTGCTGCTACTGTTCCTGTTACTGTTGCGGCATTACCATCGCTCACTCTTCTTTGTTCTTTCACATTCCAGGTACACATCTCTGTTATTGTAATTCCCTGGTTCAAAAAGAATGAAGCCTGAAGTTTACGTTTGAAGTCTGTTGAATCATGTAGTCGTTCAAAGTCTATGCTTGATTACATTCTGTTTCTGTCTAATTAAATTTGTATTGCTAGTTTTGTTATGGGAAATGTAGCTAGACCAAAGATGCATTGTCGTTAGATAAGCATGTAAACCTGAATTAGTCTTCGTATCTCTATTCAATCTTCCCTACTCATGTGTGTAATCTCCAAACCTGTTAAATGATAGACCTTATGTCACAAGCAAGATTAGCTAGAGAGTTGTTACTCAACGGAATGACGTAATTAGATTAAAAAGAGTCGGGGGTGCATTTCATGTGACCCGACCCCAATTTCGGGCAAGAGTAAACAAAGCATGTTAAGAACCACAAGCGCATTTCATGTGATGTGGTTCGTAGCAAGTTTTAAGTAATTTGGAATCAACTCTTAAGTAAGATACAGTGAGATGTAGTTCGCTTTAGATTTGAATCAAAGGTACGCCTCGCCCAATAGTTACATTAATCACCTAGCCGTCATAAATGTACATATAAATACTTAGGTTTCGAGATGCGTCGTTTCTTAACGAATATCACGCCTTTCTCGACAAATGTAAATAAGTAGTCAATCCAGGCGCATATTTTAGTTTTACCTTTTTTATACGGGTGTGCATTTCATGTGACCCAAATCCAAACCCCGAAATGTTGAATAAGAATATGTTGAGGATCCGGGTGCATTTCATGTGACGCGATTCGAAAGCATATTTTTAAGCAACTTTCTCTTTCGTAAATCATAACCAATAATAAAAGCGGTAAAGGGGTATTAGCTTGCACTAAGTACATAATTGTAAAAAACAGATAGATAAGCCAAACAAGACAGTTGAGCGACCGTGCTGAAACCACGGAATTCGGGAATGCCTAATACCTTCTCCCGGGTTAATAGAATTCCTTATCCGGATTTCTGGTTCGCGGACTGTTAAATAGAGTCATTCTTTTCCTCGATTCGGGATTTAACCGGTGACTTGGGACACCATAAAATCTCCCAAGTGGCGACTCTGAAGTAATTAAAATAAATCCCATCTCGATTGTCCTTTAATTGGAAAAACTCTTTGCGTCCTTGCGGGTGCGTAAAAAAGAGGTGTGACAGCTCTGGCGACTCTGCTGGGGATTTCCGTTAGAACTCGAGCTCGGAATAACTGTTGTGTTTGGCATATTTTATTATCTGATTTTTTTACATGTTGGCATCAATGTGCAAAATGTTGTTTTTACTGCTTTGATATTGTGTGAGCTGTACATATAAATTGTGCCGGAACCAATCTCCTCTCTGAGTCTTCTAAATCATGAAGAAGGGTGCACTTCGTGTGACTTCTTTTCTGTATAGTGTCTAATTCCCATTTTAGAACGAGGTTTGGATAAGTTGCAAAACCGGTGAAGCTTCTGTATTTCCGGGTTGCTGCCTCCTCCTCGGCTCGAGCTGTCCGCTCGGGTAAGCCAAGTCTAGAACAGATAAACCCAGGTTTTTAAACCTAGAATAACAAAGCTTCATGCCGGATCCCTAGTAGGAAACGTTTATTTGCATCATGTCACATTTTGGCTTAGGGGACTCAACACAGGGGTTGGGTCCGTCTAGGACAGGTGACCTGAAATGAACGGACTATCCTGCTGCATCCTGTTTGTCTTGCGCATTTATCCTGTTATAGACTTGCATGCTGACCGGCTTTAGAGAAAAAAAAAATCTGTTTTACTCTTAAGATAGAAATAGCTTATTTATTTTCCTTTAGTAAAGTGAATAAATAAATAATGCCGTTTGTTTCGTCAAAACCGAACTACGGGGGTTTGATTCTCATCGGATGTGAGATACGTAGGCAACCTCCATCGGGTCCAACTTCACTTTTTGAAAAATTAATTTTTGTACTAAATAAATCGGTGACGCTGTTTTCAAAAATAGCCGAATGTTCCCGGAAGGGACGCCGGAAGGCTAATTTCGTATAAACGGCCACCTTTGGGTCAATTTTGATTTCGATCAATTTACCCCACGGCCTTAAAAGCCTTCGTCCCCGAGACGTTGAAAGGCCGTGATTGAAAACTGATTTTTTTTTATTTTTAGCAAAACAAAGTTGTTTTCTTATTTAAATCACCTTAATAAATGTGCGGGATGAGCACGAATCAGAATAAATCATTTTCAATCTTTAGTGAGGTCCCTCGGCAGCTCCGTATATGGTGGAACGATTTGGAAGACAGTAGCAAAAAGGTTGTAGGGAGAATTTTGGGAGGTTTGGTTGATCTGTTGAATATCGAGCCAAGGGAAGACATCATCAAGGCACTGGTATCTTTCTGGGATCCGACCCGCAATGTGTTCCGTTTTGTTGACTTCGAACTGACGCCCACATTAGAGGAAATTGCGGGCTATGCAGGACTTAATGGGAAATTAAGGGGGCAATACCTACTCTCACCAAGACCGGTATCTCCACATGGGTTTCTGGATCTGCTGAGCATTAGTCGGAAGGTGAAAAATGATGATCTGCTGAAAGGGTGTTGCGACCTCCAATTCTTATATCAACGGTACGGCACTCCTCGGGGTTTTGAAGAGTCAAACCTTGGACTGACTCACGCAGGGAATAGAGCCAAATGGGAGGCCAGACGAACTCTAGCATTCATAACGACATTCTTGGGGATTGTGATTTGTCCGCGTGAAGACAAGAAAATAGAGATAAGTCTGGTAGGAATAGCCGATGTTGCAATCAAAAAGGCTACCAACACTGTGGTCCCTTTGGTTTTGTCCGAAATCTATCGAGCCTTGACTGTATGTCGAGAAGGGGGCAATTTCTTCCAAGGTTGCAATCTGTTACTCCAATTATGGATGCAAGAACACCTCCATCACCGAGCACAATACATGAACCATGGGTTGACCGGGAGAAACTGTATCAGGGGTTTCGAAGAACGGATGATGGGTGCTGTATTCCCTGAAGGCGTCGAGGCATGGCTTGCACGACTGAGCTCAATAGAAGCCGATCAGATTGAATGGGCATTCGGGTGGTTACCCGATACCGAAGTAATATATATGGCAGCCGAGGAGTGTTATATCCTTCTGATGGGGATCCGCAGTGTCCAACCATATGTCCCTCACCGTGTATTACGTCAACTAGGAAGGTTTCAGGTTATTCCTACCGATCAAGACCTAAGGAAGTATGCCATTGAGTTGAGCCCGGGAGTTGTCTTCCCCGAAGAGAAGGTTAGAAGGCTGTGGCACGAGTGTCGGTTCCTTGAGCCTAAAACCATGGTCCGGGAATTAGCCAAGGGGGAGGTGGACCCAAAGTACAACGTGTGGTTCGGGAAAAGATTTCAGATTCGTCGGAAATGTTCTAAAAGAGCCCATGTCCAACAATTCACGGAAGATTCACGGGAACAATGGGATTGGTTAGCAAAGGAAGAGGGATACAGGACGAAGATTGGCAGGATAGAACAGCAGGTCCGGGACCTCCAATTCGAGAAGAACATGCAAGCCGCCACCGACGAAGGAGACAAAAAGAAGTTGGCACAAGAAAATGACTTCTTGAGAGCTCAAATCCATCAAATGAAAAGAGATGCTGACAAACAGTCGAGGAGCCGGGCCGACGAGAAATTGATAAGGGGTTTGAGAAGCCAAGTCACCGACATCCAAAGAGAATTGGACGAGTCAAAAGCCCAAGTAACGAGGATCCGTGCTAGCTGGAAAAAGGAGGCACATCAACATGCACTTCACCTAAAGCGGGTAGAAGAAGATTACACCGATATCATCACTAACCTGAGGGAAGCAAATGTTGTCCTTAGGGAGCGGGTTTTCAAGCAAGCCCAAGATGCCGGAGCAGACCTCGACCGCTGCCACAATTTGATGGCCCGACTGCAAGGACAAGTGGATAGGCTCCTAGATCAAGTCACCAACAATGCTCGAAGATTGGGGACGAAAAACCAGCAAATAGAGCGGCTACTCGGAGAAAGGGACATGATCAAGGATAGAATCGGAGAAATCGGGCACTATGTCACCATGAAGTGCCTAGCTTGTGAACGAATGCCCCGCGTCGACCTTTTCGCTTCAATCATGGGTTATGTTCATCGGATCATGGAAGAGCTGAGGGAACTGCACAAAGACCTCACACCGAGGCCTGCGGCAAGGCCGAATGATGCCTCGCAGGCCCCCAGGAGTTTTAGGGCATTAGATTTTTAATTGAAAATGTATTCTGAAATGTTAAATCAAGCCAGTTGGCAGTTCTATCTTTACTTTCCCCAGTCAAGCATTTTCTTTTGTTTTGTTGATTGTTGTAAGACGTGTTTTGTAACTACACGGTTTTATTTGATATAAAAGTTACTGAATTTTGCCACAATCTTGTTGCCAGAACTACGCTCGGTCTGATTCACGCGGGGTCGTGATACGTAGGCAATCCACATAAGATTCGACCACCACTAAAAAGAAAGAAAAAGAATCCAAAGGCTAAATAACAATAAGGCTTGCAAAGATAGTCGAAAAAGAAAAAAAAAAAAAAAAGAAAAAAAAAAAGAAAAAGAAAAAGAAAAAGAAAAAGGGCCGGAATGACGCATGTTAAAGAGTACACGTAGAAAGGGCTATTTGGTTAGGTGCATTGCATCCAACGTGCTATAACATATCTGTCAAACTCGGTGAACTAACAAGTTTGTTGCGTGTTCCAGAAAGTTTAGCAGTTGGTTTGACAGAATATCCTGGCCAGCCATCACTACCGTACTAGATCCAAAGGACCAGTTACAGTAAGCATGTCGAGTTCTGGCAAGAGTCTCGAGGAAGAAAAGTCCGAGCTACAAATCATGAAGGAAGAAGTAGACCGGTTAAAACAACAGATAACAGAGATGCACCTGGCCTGGGCCAGGGAACAGTCTTCACCAAACCGCCCTACTCTCGCCTCAGCTCCGGAACATCCGCCCATCGATCCTTCAACAAGCGCCCCGAGCTATCCATACTTTCGGGGGAAAATCCATATGCCACCCACATTCCACCAGCCAAACCAAATCCTCCTCCGGTCGCCCCTCTGTTTTTGTAGCACCTCCACGTGCTCCTCTGCAAAGGCCGGCCGGCGAGCCATATGTTCGGATCCATGACAACTCTTACTATCCTCCGGAGCCTACTTTCAGGGCTCCCGAACCACAATCACATACACCTCACCGGGATAATCCGGCGGAACCGGAAAAACACTTCCAAAATTCGGAGCACGAGGAAGTTGTCGGAAAAGTTAAAAGCCTGGAGCAGTCCTTCAGGAACATGCACGGTTTAGGCAACCAGGTCAGCGTCGCCTATAAGGATCTATGCCCATTCCCGGACGTCCGGTTGCCAGCAGGATTTAAAATGCCCAAATTCGACCTATACGAGGGGCATGGTGACCCAGTGGCCCACCTGCGGGGGTTTTGCAGTAAAATGAGAGGGGCCGGAGGACGGGACGAGCTTCTGATAGCCTACTTCGGCCAGAGTCCGGGAGGATCGGCGTTGGAGTGGTACACTAGACAGGATCCCAGTAGATGGTTTACGTGGGATGATCTGGCTCAAGCTTTTATCGGCCAGTTCCAATACAATCTTGAGATAATCCCCGACCGCCTATCATTGCTGAAAATAGAGAAGAAGCCTGCTGAAAGCTTCAGGGAATTTGGTTTCCGATGGAGGGAACAGGCGGCCAGGGTAGATCCGCCGATGAGAGAAAGCGAGATGGTGGACTACTTCTTGCAGACATTAGAGCCCACCTACTTCGGACATCTGGTAACGTCCGTAGGTAAATCATTCACTGAGGTGATAAAAATGGGGGGTATGATCGAGGAGGGTTTGAAGGCCAACAAGATCATGAGTTACTCAGCACTGAAAGCCACCACTCAGGCTATCCAAAGCGGTACTGGAGGAGTACCGGGGAAGAAGAGGAGAGAGGAAGTGGCGGCCGTCGAGTCCGGGGCATGGTTCAAAAATAGAGGCCCCGCACCCCAATATAGCCCACCCCGGCCTCACCACCAAAATTAACCCCACAACCCATATAGCTACCCGCAACATTACTATCCCGCACCTGATCCTCATTTTACCGTCCACCATGCACAGTCATATTCTGCACCTCCCGCTCATGCACCGTGGCGTGCACCAAACCCCCAGAACAATCATCCACCCCCAAGAGCTTACAGAAACCCCTCGGGCGCGAGTTTCCGTCCGAACCGGGCATTCAGGGGTGACAGGGCGCCGAGGCCAAAGACTTTCACTCCCTTAGGAGAGTCTTATACCAGTCTGTTCCACCGGTTGAAGCAAGTAGGTTTGCTAAATCCGGTTGAAGCTAAGTTGCCAAACCCCCTTCCGAAGAACTTGGACCATTCGGTAAATTGTGCCTACTGCTCGGGATGTCCGGGACATGATACAGAAAAGTGTTGGAGGCCTGAAGACGGCCATCCAGGAGCTCATTGACACCCGCAGGATCGAGGTCCGGACTCCAACAGAGCCCAACATCAACCAAAACCCGCTCCCAGCTCATCATGAGACCAATATGATCGAGTTGGTACGGGCGGAGGAAGGAAAGGAGAAAGCCTCTCAGACTGTAATGATGATTAGGTCTAGCGGGGCAGGAACGAGAAAAGGGCCAAGCCTTGATGAGTCGCCCAGTTGCAAGAAGGACATACCAGGAGAGTCGGAAGTAGGAAAGGAAAGTGTGAACGAAGTACCGGTGAAGCCGGCCAAGATAGTTGTACCAGGGGCAGCAATCAAGCCCATCTTGACAGTAGCAGGCGTTCGAATGGATCCTTTCATCATCCAGCCGGCAACACAGCTGCCAGTAACTGATAGCCGGGCTGTCCCATGGAATTATGCTCGGATTACAACGACCTACAGAGGAAGGGAGGTGAAAGAGGAAGTTTGTGAAGCCCAAGGGTTGACCCGCTCGGGGAGATGTTTTGCCCCTGCGGAATTGAGGAAGACCACTCCGGCAGTATTGAAAAAGCCGGTCACTGATGAAGAAGCAGAAGAATTCTTGAAAAAGATGAAGCTGCACGACTACTCCGTCTTAGAGCAGTTAAAGAAGACTCCGGCACAAATATCATTGCTGTCCTTGCTGATACATTCTGAAGAACATCGGCAAGCATTGATGAAAGTCCTGAATGAGGCACATGTACCGGATAAAATCTCAAGTGAGCCATTTGGAGAAGATCACCAATCGGATCTTCGAAGCAAATCGGATCACATTCACCGATGACGAGTTGCCTGAGGAAGGCACTGAGCATAACAGGGCTTTATATCTTACGGTGAAGTGTGAAGAGGCGGTGGTTACCAAAGTCTTGGTCGATAATGGGTCCAGTGCTAACATTTGTCCTCTCTCTACACTGGGCAAATTAAAAGTAGACATCGGCAGGGTACGCGAGAACAGGGTATGTGTTCGAGGGTTCGACGGAGGAGGTAAAGCGTCGGTTGGTGACATAGTGCTAATCTTGACAATTGGGCCAGTGGAGTTCACCATGGAATTCCAAGTGCTGGATATGGTGGTGTCATATAACCTCCTAATAGGGCGACCATGGATTCATGCCGCAAGAGCAGTTCCATCCAGCTTGCACCAGCTCGTCAAGTTTGAATGGGACCAGCAGGAGATCGTCGTCCATGGAGAGAACGATCCACAATCAGGCACCATCATTCCCTTTGTGGAAACAGAAGAAGACGTTGGGCCATGGGTGTATCAGGTCTGCGATGTGGTGTCCGCCCACCGAGTTCCGGAAGGGGAATGTATTCCCGGCGACGGAACAATTACTGCGGATGTCATGGTGGCGCATGAAATGTTGCGACATGGTTTCGTACCCGGTAAAGGGTTAGGTGCATCTCTGCAAGGAATTATACAACCGGTATCAGTGGTCGAAAACTTGGGAACCTTCGGCTTGGGATTCCAGCCAACCTCGGAGGACATCCGGCGAGCAAAGAGGAGCAAGCAGAAAACATGGGTGCTCCCAAAGCCTGTTCCACGCCTCTCCCAATCTTTTGTCAGGTCCGGAGCAAGAGGACATCCAGCGCCAAAGATTCCCGGTCCTACGATCAGGCCAGATGAAGAGTTCTTCAGGAAATTCGAGAACCTATTCACGGATGTATGTATGCTCGAGGACGGTGAAGGATCCAGTCATGCCGATATACAATTTGTGGGACCAAAGGCAAAACTGAATAACTGGAAGGCTACTCCTCTCCCTGTCCGGAAGGAGTCTTGGTAGTTTGTCTTGGATTGTCTTTCTTTCGAAATTTTGTATTGGGGGTTTGTCCCCGGAGTAAAATCCCGTTCGTTTTGTTTATTTTTGATTTAAGTTTGCAGTTTGTTTTCCCCTTTGTACAATTCCCATCAATGAAAGTTGGTTCCTTCGTGTCTAATTTTGTTTATCTTTTCTTCTTTTTACTTTTCTGAACAGCCTTCTTGCAACTGATCTTAATGACATGGCGCACTTAAAGATTAATCAACCCAGTCTAGAAAGTCAATCGGGTTTGGAAATAATAACACATGAAATAAGAAGTGACGAGAGTGAGTCGGAGTACGGCGATGATGAAGGCCGTGGAAGAAATCGGTGAAGAATTAAGTCACTTCGAGGAAAAGCCCAAACCGAACTTAAATGATACCGAGGCCGTTAATCTAGGGAATGCTGATGACGTCAAAGAAACCCGGATAAGTGTCCATATTGAACCCAATCCGAGAGAAGAATTGATCAAAACACTCATGGAGTTTAAAGATATTTTCGCATGGTCGTACGACGACATGCCAGGACTCAGCACTGATCTAGTGGTTCATAGATTACCCACCGATCCGGCATATCCTCCCGTCAAGCAAAAGCTGCGGAAATTCAAGACGGAGATGAGTGTGAAGATTAAGGAGGAGGTAACCAAGCAGTTGCAGGCGAAAGTCATTCGTGTCACTCGATACCCTGAATGGTTGGCTAACGTAGTACCGGTGCCAAAGAAAGACGGAAAGATCAGGGTATGCGTGGACTATCGCAATCTCAACAAGGCAAGCCCTAAGGATAATTTCCCACTTCCCAATATCCATATCCTGATTGATAATTGCGCCGGACGCGAGATTGGATCCTTTGTGGACTGTTATGCGGGATATCATCAGATTTTGATGGATGAAGAAGACGCAGAAAAGACGGCTTTTATCACACCATGGGGGACTTATTGCTACCGAGTGATGCCGTTCGGTTTGAAGAATGCAGGGGCAACCTATATGAGGGCGATGACTACGGTATTCCATGACATGATACACAAGGAAATTGAGGTGTACGTGGATGATGTGATCATAAAATCTAGGCGTCAAGAAGACCATGTTGCTGACCTCAGGAAGTTCTTTCAAAGACTCCGAAGGTACGACATCAAGCTTAATCCGGCCAAATGTGCATTCGGAGTTCCGTCAGGAAAGTTGCTAGGATTCATCGTCAGCCGACGGGGCATTGAGTTGGACCCATCCAAAATCAAGTCCATTCAGGAGTTAGCCCCGCCGAAGAATAAAACAGAGGTAATGAGTCTGTTGGGAAGGTTGAATTACATCAGTAGGTTTATTGCCCAACTTACGGCAACTTGTGAACCCATATTCCGCCTATTGAAGAAAGACGCTGCGATAGAATGGACGGCAGAATGTCAGGAAGCGTTTGACCGGATCAAAGGGTATCTGTCAAATCCACCTGTACTAGTTCCGCCTGAACCGGGTAGACCCCTGATTCTTTATCTGACGGTTCTCGAGAATTCGTTCGGCTGCGTACTGGGGCAGCATGATCTTACTGGCAGGAAGGAACGGGCCATTTACTACCTCAGTAAGAAGTTTACAGTCCACGAGGTCAAGTACACTCATCTGGAAAAGACATGTTGCGCCCTGACTTGGGTAGCCCAAAAGCCTGAAACACTACTTGTCTTCTTACACCACTTACCTCATTTCGCGTCTGGATCCGTTGAAGTATATTTTCCAGAAACCCATGCCTACGGGGAGGTTAGCAAAGTGGCAAATATTACTTACGGAATTCGACATCATATACGTGACAAGGACGGCTATGAAAGCTCAAGCCCTAGCCGATCACTTAGCTGAAAATCCCGTTGATGACGAATACGAACCTTTGAGGACGTATTTTCCAGATGAGGAAGTATTGCAGATTGAGGGGTTGGAACTAACCAAGGATCCAGGATGGAAGCTCTTCTTCGATGGAGCGGCAAACGCAAAAGGAGTCGGAGTAGGAGCTGTGCTCATATCTGAAACAGGACATCATTATCCTGTTACCGCTCAACTGCGTTTTCATTGCACCAACAATATGGCTGAGTACGAGGCATGTATCTTGGGGTTGCGATTAGCGGTGGACATGGATGTACAGGACGTCTTGGTCTTGGGGGACTCGGACCTTCTCTGGTACATCAGATTCAGGGAGAATGGGAAACCAGAGATTTAAAGCTTATCCCATATCGTCAGTGTTTGCATGATTTGACCAAACGCTTTCGATCGGTAGAATTCAGGCACATCCCGAGGATGCATAATGAGGTTGCCGACGCGTTGGCTACTTTAGCATCAATGCTACATCACCCGGACAAGGTTCGTGTCGATCCGTTACATATCCATGTCCGGAATCAACATGCTTATTGTAATGTAATAGAGGAAGAGGTGGATGGTGAACCGTGGTTTCATGATGTCAAGGAATACCTCAGGTTAGGAGTATACCCAGAGCAAGCAACTGGAGATCAAAAGCGAGCTATTCGGCGGTTGGCGAACGGATTTTTCCTTAGTGGAGGGGTGCTGTACAAAAGAGCCCCAGACTTGGGATTATTGAGATGCATAGATGCAAGTCAAGCCACAACAGTTATGACGGATATACACTCGGGAGTTTGCGGACCACACATGAGCGGATACGTATTGGCAAAGAAGATTCTTCGAGTAGGATATTATTGGCTCACTATGGAGCGGGATTGTATAAGTTTTGTGCGAAGATGCCATCAGTGTCAGATACACGGAGATTTGATTCATTCTCCGCCGACTGAATTGCATACAATGTCAGCACCATGGCCGTTTGTCGCATGGGGTATGGATGTTATTGGACCTATTGAGCCTGCGACTTCCAATGGTCACAGGTTCATTCTGGTAACGATTGATTATTTTACCAAGTGGGTGGAGGCCAAAACATTCAAATCGGTGACCAAGAAGGCGGTAGTGGACTTCGTACACTCCCACATCATTTGTAGGTTTGGAATTCCAAAGATGATCATTACAGATAACGGTGCAAATCTTAACAGTGGATTGATGAAAGAGGTATGTCAACAATTCAAGATTACACACCGAAATTCCACACCGTATCGCCCAAAAGCAAATGGTGCGGTCGAGGCAGCAAACAAGAACATAAAGAAGATATTGAGGAAAATGGTAGAAGGATCTAGGCAATGGCATGAAAAGCTACCATTTGCGCTGTTGGGTTATCGCACTACCGTCCGGACCTCGGTAGGTGCAACTCCTTACTTGTTGGTATACGGGACTGAAGCAGTAATACCCGCGGAAGTTGAGATTCCATCCCTCCGAATTGTCGCTGAAGCTGAGATTGATGACGACGAGTGGGTCAAAACCCGATTAGAGCAATTGAGCTTGATCGATGAAAAGAGATTGACAGCAGTATGTCACGGCCAATTGTATCAAAAGAGAATGGCGAGAGCATATAACAAGAAGGTACGTCCCAGGAGATTTGAAGTGGGACGGCATGTGCTGAAGAGAGTTCTACCCCATCAGGCCGAAGCGAAAGGCAAGTTCGCTCCAAATTGGCAAGGACCTTTTGTGGTAACTAGAGTATTATCCAACGGCGCTCTATGTCTGACTGATGTCGAGGGAAGATGCACCGATATGGCTATCAATTCCGATGCAGTTAAGAGATATTATGTGTAATTCTTTAATGCATTTGTCAACGCTTGGTTTCGTTTGTGTGTATTTGGCATTTTTCGGAGAATGAAATGACAGAGGCAATTTTTCTACTACCCAAACACTTTAACCTTTGTTTCCCCATTTGAGCCTTAATTATTCTTGCATATACCCTCTTTCGGAATCATCAAGGAAGATGTGTAACAGAATAGAAAAGAAACAAAAAGTAATACAAGAAAAAGTGAACTACGTTCGACCTGATTCCTCCAGAAGGATACGTAGGCGCCACACGGCTCGGTCATAATAAAATAAAAATCAAAAAATCCCCAAGCAACAAAACTGGGGCAGAAGTCATTGTTTCGTTGGAAAGATAGTGTGGATTCCGAAAGTTGTAATAAGCTAACCGTTGAGGCTAAACCCCTTTCTTCAGCCTCACGCGCAGAAACCATATTAAGAACCAGAAAGACCTCTCGATCAGTATTTGAGAAGTGCCAAGTCATGTGAACAGAAGCCAAGAGTGACATCCCGACCCTCGATTGAATCCAGGATGCACAAGCCGAAAGGGGATAACGCTCTAGAAGGAATCTCAGGGGTGATACCCCGCCGCAGGGAAAGAGAACGTAAATGAGAGAGTCTTAACGGTGAAAACCCTCGAGGGCACCTTAAGGCGAAGGAAGTTGAGAGAAATAAAATGAGAGAGTCTTACGGTGAAAACCTTTACGGGCACCTTAGGGCGACGGGAGATAGAGAGAAATGAGAGAATCTCATTAGTGAAAACCCTTTGAAGGGCACTGTGAGGTGACAAGACAAGATGGTTACAAGATGTCTGCGGGAGACAAGGTTGGGACATCCGTTTACCTCCAGCAGGACGCGGTATCAGAAAGTGATTGACATGAATAGACTGGGTAGTTTAGTCAAAGGCGCGGCATAACATTGGATCAGGCACACATTCAGATAAGTTTTCCTATTTCTGAGTTCAGAAAAGTTTTTCCTTTCTTTTGTCATTTGCGGTCAGTATCCTTTTCTTTTCTTTC